>OZ030005.1:139209552-139479552 GCA_964023405.1 Apodemus agrarius
TGGAGCGCTGGCAGAGCCGCGGCTGGGTGGTGGCTTTAGAGGACAGGGAGGGTTGATAAGAGTGCCGGGAGCATGTTGAAGCACATCTCTGCATCATTCCGAATGTGGTATACAACTGGCAGTGGCCATTCAACGTGGCCTTTTAAAAGGTGGCATGTGCCCAAATCAGTACCAAGGGAAGCGGGCTCTTCCGTTATGTTTTTTGAGAACGGTGAATGAGGGAGTGGGTTCAGCTGCTGCACGGTAGCAATGATGGAACCCACATTTCTCCCCGGGAGGTGGCAGAGGAGCACTGTGGAGTGGGGGAGGGGCTCTCGAGGGTTCCCAGCAGCAGCCCCTCAACCTCCAGTCAGGCTTGGCACCAGGAGCTCAGCCAAAGCTATCAGTCTAAGCCCCCATCCCCTCTACTCCCCCGCCCTGGCTCATCTCCTGGCAGCCGCTGCAGGGAAAAGAGGCTGGCCCCTTTTCCCTTAATTAGTACTTCCATTTATGACATAGATGTATCTTCCTATGGGTTATTTCATTTAGCAAAAAGCTTTTCATCTACCACCCTGACCCCCTTAAAGACAATTTATTGCAGTTCATCCTTCCTCTCTCTGTGTTTGACTCTCTCTCTCTCCCTCTCTCGCTCGTGTTCCTCCCCGAAGCCACTGCTCCAGATCTGGCACTCCTAGAAGTCCTTTCCTCTCCGTGTCACTATCCCTGCCTCCCCCTCCCTCCTCCCCCACCAGCAACCATCTATCACCCGCTTCTGAATGGTCAACCTAATTTGCCTGACTCAGAAGCATCCTTGACCGTTACACTTGTCATTGAGGTAGAACTGCAGCTCCAGCACAGGCGGTCATCTCCCTCTTGTGCTTTTGGTCACAGGCGGGTGACTGTCCAGCTGGCCTTCCATGTATGAAACTTCCTGTGCTTTTGAGGACCAGAGGAACTGAGCTTGCTGTAAAGACACTTAAACTCATGTCCCTGCCCAGTAGCTGAGAAGGAAGGACCATAGTGATCGTCTGTGCTGAGAGAGTGCAGGAAGGCTGGCATGCAGCTTTTCACCTTGGCCAGCTGTTTGAGCATTGTTCTTGGCCCCATGGGAGGAGAGAATGTGACACACCTTCCACAGCCCCTGGTATCTGTGTTTTTGGAAAACAGGTATGGTGAAGGGTGTTAGGCATGGTGGCACCTTCATTCCATGTCAGGAAGGTTTGTTCTGGAGTCTTTAATATGCACTGTCTAGAGGATGCTGGCGTCACATGTTTCTCCTGCCATCGTGTTCCCAACAGCATCATAGCACTAGCCACTAAGTTTTGGACTAAAGATTAAGTATCTTAGCCAAGTCACTAGCAGGCGCCCAACAGAGGGGCTAGGTCTCGGTCTGGCCAAAGCACCTAGTCCCGCCATCTAGCTTGGATCTAGGCTTGCAGTTAGCTCACACCTTGTAGCTCTCAGCTAACCATTCCTAGTTTCTGGTTCCTGCCAGAGGCTCCTGTCTGTAGAATTCCTTTCTCTGGAATCTCAGCTGTCCCCTGTGCATGTCATTGTCTTCCCTCCCCAGCTCAGGGACAGCTGTTCCTTACACCAGCCATCCGGCAGGTATCCCTAGCTCATTCTCTGCCCGTGGCCCTGGGCCTACCATCACCACATCCTCAGCATAATGCCTTCTATCAGCTGTCAGCTCTCTCCTCTTGGGCCCTTTGTGGAAAGCCCAGAGGCCTCAGGCTGAGTCTGGGTGCAGCCTGGAACATAGTTCTTCCCTTCCTCCTCCTGTACCCCCCACACCCGGCCCAGTTCTGAGCATCTTCCTCAGCTAGGTTTACCTTTAAAAAGGATTGTTCCCCCAACAAACAGTCAAAAGAGCTTTATTGATGTATAGCTTTTTATAGATCCCAGGGTCTGTTTGTTTTAAACATTAAGGCCCACAGTGTCTAGTGAATTTAGCAAGCTGTGTGCCCATTGGCTCCATCCAGGCTTGGCGCACTCCAGAACTCTGGAAAGATTCCTCATGCCCACCGCCAGCCCGACACGTGTATGTACCCTCTGTGTCTGTCTTTCTTGTTCTGGACATTTCATGTAGATCAGGCCACACTGTTTGTGGCCTCAGCGATTGGCATCTCACTCAGCATCATGGTGGTCACTGCCTTTATACGGCTCTTATAGGACTTCTACCTGCCCCAAAGAGAGCTCAGACACTGCTCTATCCAGCAGGGGCTCCGCCTTTGGCCACCTTGGAGTTGTGATTTCTCTCACTGCATCCGAGCAGCTGCTTGCTTGGTGTCTGTCTCCCTTCTTTGCCTGTGTGTTTTGCTAATGCAGCCTGGCTGGAGGGAGTGGGCTCGCTTAATCCTTCCCTGTCAGTCAAGGAGGGGCATTTGAGCTGAGCTCTGGGTGATGCATCCAGAACTTGCTAGGCACAACCAACCATGAAGTCCGTGTGTTGAAGCCACAGAGGTGGCCACGTGCCATGGTGCAGAATGTATGGTTGAGGGAGACGGTCATAGGGGAGGACTGAGACATGGCCAGAGAGCATGGTGGTTTTGGTGCCGAGTGAGTTCTGTTCAGAGCGTGTGATTTCACTGAATTTGTGTACCTGGCCCTAGCTGCTGTAGTGGGAGGAAAGTTGGAAGAAAAGTCGGATGAGAGATTCCTGGGGAGAAGGAGAAACAGCAGGGAGGGGAGCCAGGTACAGGGTTGGCAGGGAAAGGAGGGACTGCAGAGGTTCTAGGTGACAGGGCCAAGGAACAGGAATGGTAAGATCAGAGCACAGGCTCTTACAAAGAGTCCTGGGTAGAGGGAGGAGTTTACAGAGCCCTTAGCAGTGACCTGTCAATCAGTTTGAAATAGAGTGCCCATGTCATGGATGTTTCCAAGAATAGGACCAAAACCCCATTTTCTTTCTTTTTCTTTCTCATTTTGTTTGTTTGCCATATACATGTGTGTATATGCATATTTGCATATGTGTGTGAGTTGGTATGCTTGTGTGTATGGCAGCTGCAATACATGTATATGCATGTTTGCATGTGTGTGTGAGTTGGTGTGTGTGTGTGTGTGTGTGTGTGTGTGCACACGCGCGCGCGCGTGCATGTGCACCACACCACGCACGTGTGGTGGCCAGTGGAGGTGAATGTAGAGACTCATCCTTGATTGCATCTCTCCCATCTCATTAGTTGAGGCAGAGTCTCTCAATCAAATCCAGAGCTCATCTATCATATGGCTAGGCTTGCTAGCAGTTTGCTCTGGGATCCTCCTTCTAAGGATGAATTACACGGTTCTGGGGATCTGAAGTCATCCTCATGCTAGCTCTGCAAGTGCTTTAGCCGCTGAATCATTTCCCCAACCTCCATTTTCTTTCTCTTTCTTTATTTCTCTTTTTAAAAAAAATCATCGTAATTCTTGTAATTGCACTGTTCACTCATGGATAGTGCATGCTTCAGTGAATCTTAGGGTATTCACAGGTCGGGGGCACGGCCCCTCAGTCAGAGTTCTCTTATCCCTGAAGGAATCTATTCACCAACTAGCTAGTTGTCCTCTCATGGATCGCTCTGGCCCTTCCTGTTCTGCACATGCATGGTAAGTGGAGTCACAGGGATATATGGACTGAGGACGGAGACCTGCTCTTTAGAGTCCTGTCTCTCCTATTGGAGACATATCTGTCGCCTTACTTCTGTACACAAACCAACACTTGCAAGTCCACTGGGGTCTGGTTTGTTTCTTGTTTTTAAATTTTTTCACATAGTATCTTTCTATGTAGATCAGATTGGCCCCTGAGCTTCCGGCAATTCCCCTGCCTCAGCCTTTTCAGTGCTAGAATTGAAGGGATAAGCCACCATACTGACTGACTTCTTAAACATCACAAGATAGTCTCTCGGATCAACTCAAAAGTGCAGAGCTCCTGTGTCAAAAGGTTCTTCTGAGCCAAGGGCAGTACTTAACGTTGCCCATCTCTCTCAGAATGAACTTTCTTTGAATGATTTAAAAATAAGTTTGTATTTGTGTGTGTGTGTGCATGCGCGTGCACACATGCGCGCACGCCAGGGCATACATGTAGGAGTTAGTTCTCTCTTCTACTATGTAGGTTACAGGGATTGAACTCGGGTCATCAGGCTTGGTGACTCAGCCCTACTCACTGGTCCATAATGGACTCTCTTCTCTCTTTTCTACTTGCTCAGTGTTCACCCAAATGATGTTTATTCAAGACTAAAGGCCTGACTAGGGATTACTGGCATGTGAGTTTGATTAGGCACATTTTCTGCTCTAATAGAAAAACCACCCAACAGGACTGACACGATGCTTCACCTCCATTGCCGACCTGTCTGGCTTTGGAATCACCTGGGAGACTCACCTCTCAGTGACAGTGAGGACATTGGCAGGAAGGCTTAACTGAGGCGAGAAGACCGCCCTGTATTCGGGCAGCCCCACTCCATAGGCTGGGGTCCTGGACTGAATAAAAAGGATCAAGTGCACTCTCCCCTCCCTCTGTCTCTCTTCCTATCTGTGGATGTAAGTCCTGCCGCCATGCCTTCCCCGCCGTGGCGGACTGGCTTCATACTTTGAGCCAGGTAAACTCTCCCTTCCTCGAGTTGCTTATGTCTCATCAAAGAGGAGAGTCACAAATACAACTGGATAGTAGATGACATTGATAATGGTCCTCATTCAGAGGCTTGTAGTTCAAGGAACCAGTGGCCATAACTGATACACACGCATCCAGCCAGGCCCCAGGAGGCTGGGTAAACCTGAGGGCCTCAGAAGTATTTTATTCCTTATTTAGAGAAAATGTCAAGAAGAATAAATATCATATGGGCTCCAGGGTGTCTATTACACAGATCTATGACCATCAGACAGTCTTCAACGTTTTAGTGATAAGATTAAGCCTCACTGACACAGTCAGCCTTTGTTGTCCTCATTCCCAGTCCCTTCCCCCCAGGGACAAAGCAAACACTGTCATGAATTCAGAGTCAACTTCATTCTCTCTCTCTCTCTCTCTCTCTCTCTCTCTCTCTCTCTCTCTCTCTCTCCCTCCCTCCCTCCCTCCCTCCCTTTCTCCCTCCCTCCCCCACCCCTCAGCAGTCTGATATATATCCCAGGCTAGCCATAAACTCATGATCCTTCTACCTCAGTCCCCAAAGTGCTGAGATCATAGGACTGTGCCACCATTTTCTCTTACATGTCCTCTTACAATCCATTACCCTCATACCTATCTATCCACCAACTCAATCATCCAGCCTTATCTTCCTGTCCATCCATTCTTCTACCCACTCACTCATTCCCTCCTTTATGCAAACATTCAAGCATCAGTCTGTCCATCTACGCTTTCACAATATAGAGACCTGTGTCTACTCTGAGCGACTACCCAGTGTGCTTTGTAGTGGGTAGCTGGATTGCTGTCGAGAGAGATTGAGGGCGAAGAGTCTGGTGTTCTTTGTGGTTTCATTGACTCATCATGAAAACCGAAGGAAACTCCCAACCCTGTCTTCTCTGCAGTGCTACCAGGATAACCTGTTTCCCTGTGCTTCAGCTGAGAAATTCCACTGTGAAGCTTTCATCAGGAATTTTGTGCATCATAAGTTGTTTGAAAGAGACCAGAGGCCCTGGGGCCCTGCCATGCGAGGAACCAAGGGAAGGCAACCTTCATCCTGCTCCTATTACTCCTCTTTCATGACTTGATTGGCAGATGATAGGGACTTAATATTTGTATCTAACACTTTCAAACAACTGAAACTGGCCAGGCCAAGTCACATCTCTTCTCTGGGTTAGGATCCTGTGTTGTCCCTTCCTCTGCAGGATATCAAGGTGGAGTTTTATATGCAAAGTCAGGTGGCCTCGCTTGAAGGGATCTCTGAGCACAGACATATCAGACAGCAAGGTTTGCTCTTCTGCTTAAGCTTCATGGCTAATTCCCATTTAATTTTCTTTGAGAAAATAACTTCTGGGAATGGAAGCCTTGACTTGGAATTACCAAAACTCTATACAGAAACTCAGTAAATCCCACATCGGGGTGGAACGCTGAGGCCCAGAGGTCAGGATAGCGAAGAGCATGTACCACCTTTCTGCTGGTGATCCATGATAAAACACCAGGAAGGTGACCCCTCATTCATGTTATATCCAAGGGCAGGACTGTCCTCTAACATCTTTGCTGTGATTATGTTTGTATGGGAGGATACGGTCAAGGAACCGATGAAATGGCCACTCCATTAGAGGGAAGGTTTTCAGTATGAATAAGAGAGGGAAACTATCCAGAGGCCCCTGGGTGAGTCCAGAGCAGAGAGCAAACTGGACATGTCCAGGGCCAGGGAAGAATAGTGGAGATAGCACGAGACAGTGGCTAATAAGAATGCAAGAGAATATTGAGTGACAGGGTAGTATTGATATTAAAGAAGCAAGGGGCCAGCAGGAGCAGCTGGGTTGTAAGGGAGAGAAGCTTGTGAGCTGGAGGGGATTTAGAGGGAGGAGAGGAGAAGGGCTGGAGTGGAGGCTCTGAAATGTCTAACAAGTCTTTCAAATAGGGACTGGGGAGCCTGGCAGCCAGCGTGTGCTTTGATATGCTACCGCAGGTGCTTATCAATGGAGAGCCCTGTCCCTTCTGCCAGAGGCAAGGGAAACGGCTGCTTTTAGGGACAGAAAACAGATTTAGGGACATTTCGCAGATTTCTGAGGGATGCTGTCTTTTATCTAATAGCCAGAAATCTGTCTGTAGTCTAGCCTGAACTCATTCCTGGGTATGTAGACTGCCCGAGACCTAAGAGTGTTATCAGAAATTTCAGGTTGACAGATTTGACTGGGGAAATTGGGGGTGGGAGGGTGGGGGCTCCCTGCAGGGTTCTTAGTCATGTTAATCAAAGAATTTAAGAACAGACTCAGAAAAAAATAATGGCGGTAGATCTTATTAGTATCTATAAGAAAAACCCTAGGGCAGGCAAGCTGTAAATCTGGGTACTTGCCGAGAGGGAGACAGAGAAAAGGAAGATGGTTTGTGCTGTTTGTAAGTAGATATGTGTAGGAAAAGCAGATATATGGTGGTAAGGAGGGCTTCAGAGAAAGAGTAAAAGGGCCCAGGACCCTGGAGACAGCTCATGGAGGCTTTGGCCATAGTCCAAAAGAAAGAGACAGTGTAAGATTCTGGCGATCCTTAACTTACCAGAGAGCCCCTGAGTGAACAATGCAGAGACGGGGATCGATGCAAAGCAAGAGGAATTTTATTGCTCCGGCATACTGGGGTCAACCTGCACATGGACAGAGAGAACAACCTGCACAGCCTGTTGAGTGAGCCTTTATACAGTTCTCAAAGCAGCAGCCATTAGGCACAATGTGATGGGCAGAACAGTGTGACTTTTAAACTGTTGGTCTTTAGGGAATGAGGTAGCCAGGACTTCTTTTGTCTGCAGATGGCCAATGGTCATGGAATGTGTCTACAAGCTCTGGGCCTCCCCTACTGGCAGGTGTCCAAGGTTGGTCCCTCCTCCCTGTGGTCTGAGGAATGTAATCAGCCCCTCCCTTCAGGAGGGGAGGGGTGCCCATGTTCCTTATGACCTTTCTCTTCCAGGAGGGGAGGGGTCTGGTGGAATTTTCCAAAGTTCCTGAGCTGACCTCTTCAACAGAAGGGAAGGAAAAAAAGAAAAATTACATTTTTCTGAGTCAGGGCTCAGGTGAGCAGACCTAAGAGAACCTAGGAACAGCACAAAGAACAGGGATTCTGGGAGGAAAAATTACATTATCTCATTCTAAGGACAATTATTCCTCCCATCTCTTTATCAGGGCAAATGAGCTTTGATTGGCTGGCTGGTTTCTACTGGATTAACTGTTAAGAGATAAACAATGGCCTTCCTCTACCTGGAGGTAGATTCCATATTTATGACCAGAAGGAAGCAGCTTCCCTTTAGTGAGTTTCTAGTGCCTCTCAAGAATTGGATTCTCAGGATCCTTTCATCTTGTCTCTGGATGGGCTTCCCAGCTGGTTTCTCCTGCCTCCCTGCCCTGCCCCACCCCACCCTTTCCACAGCCCCCTGCCCGTGATTTATTGCTGTCTGTCCTACCTGTCTCCTCCTGATTAGCTGAGGTTACTTCCCCTCCACTCTGTGTGACTGGGGGGGACTTGTGGCTCATGAGCAAGGCCAAGGGCTCCCCACTTGCAGCTTCCGGCAGTTGTGTGGCTCTGGAAATGTGAAAGTTGGGGGGAGTGTCCCACCTTGGGTGCAGGGGTGTTGATTGTTACCTGAAGAACAGCAAGGGGAGCAGGAAGCACCGTGGATGCTCCTGACTGTCTAACTAAGGGCCATCTCTCCACTTCACGTTATTGCTTTTGCACGGACTACTGTGGCCAGGGTCTGGCCGACCACTTTGTGATATCTCTGCCTGAGAGCGGCTAAAGAGGAAAATTAGCTCAGCTTCAAGGAGCACACGAGCCCTGGCGGGTCTGAGCAGTGCCTCCCAGTTCAGTCTCACCTTGGCAATAGCAGAGGCTTCACCACAGCATCAGATGGCTGTGGTTAAGCCTCTGCAGCTGGAACTGTTCTAATTGGAAAAGGGAATCCACAGCCACGATCTCCTTCATTAAATTCTCGGAGGCTTGAGCCTGGCCCTTGGACTTCAGCACCATGGTATTAGCCTACCTTTCTAGGTCAAGGTCACCAGTTCCCTATAAAGCCCTCATTTTAAGCTTCAGGTGTTACCCTAACCATGTTTGGGCACTGACTTCCACAGGTCTCAGTATGATTGATGGGCTTTTGCTGAAGACAAAACCCATTTCATTTGGACGGTGGCATTTGTGACCCAGTCACAGTATGGGTTGACTTTAGGTTGCTGTTTTTCAGAGGTGCAGACTGTGCAGAGTGCAAACAGACAGACATCTAGGGAAAAAAAATCCTCCTCATCGTACCTTGCCTCAGCTTCCACCAAGCCTATGTTCACTACAGGACACCTAAATGCATTATGCCAGCTGGGGAGACGGCTCCGCTGGTAAAATGCTTGTCTTGCAAGCTCAAGGTTCTGAGTTCAATCCCATCACCACGTTAAAGACCCAGGCATAATGGTACATTCTTGCAATCCCGGTGCTTGGTAGGGAATGACAGGTAGATCCCTGGGGCTCACGGGCCAGTCGGCCTTGCCCAGTCAGTGAGTTCTAGGCTAGTGAGAGGAACTGGTCTTAGAAAAATAACCCTATCCACAAATGGGGTACAGAGCTAAACCAAGACTTTTCACCTGAAGAAATTCGGATGGCTGGGAAACACCTTAAATGTTCAACATCATTAGTCATTAGAGAAATGCAAATCAAAACAACCCTGAGATTTCACCTCACACCAGTCAGAATGGCTAAGATTAAGAACTCAGGAGACATCAGGTGTTGGCGAGGATGTGGAGAAAGAGGAACACTCCTCCACTGCTGGTGGGACTGCAAGCTAGTACAACCACTCCGGAAATCAGTCTGGCGGTTCCTCAGAAAAATGGACATGATACTTCTGGAGGACCCAGCCATACCACTCCTGGGCATATACCCAGAAGATTCCCCAGCATGCAATAAGGATACATGCTCCACTATGTTCATAGCAGCCTTATTTATAATAGCCAGAAGCTGGAAAGAACCCAGATGTCCCTCAATGGAGGAATGGATAAAAAAAAAAATGTGGTATATATACACAATGGAGTACTATTCAGCCATTAGAAACAATGAATTCATGAAATTCTTAGAGAAATGGATGGAGCTGGAGAATAGCATAGTAAGTGAGGTAACCCAGTCTCAAAAGAATACCCATGGTATGCACTCACTGATAAGTGGATATTAGCCTAGACTCTTGGGACACTAAAGACACAATCCACATAACAAATGATATCCGACAATAAGGAAGGAGTGGACACTGGTGCTGGAAAGGATCAAAACATCAGTGTGGGGGAATACCAGAACAGGGAAATGGGAAGGGGTGGATGGGGGAACAGGGGGAGGGAAAGGGGCATGTGAGACCTTTGGGAGATGGGGAACCAGAAAAAGGGAAATGAAATGTAAATATAGAATATATCCAATAAATAATATATATATATATATTAAAAAAAAAAACAAGGTGAATGGCACCTGAGAAATGACACCAGAGATTGCCCTCTGGCCTCTAGGCACACATATGTACCAGCACCTGCACACAAGTAGGCCTGCACACACATGAACTCATACACAGCATCATGAAGAAATCCATGATGATGTGGACAGGTAGTGCAGAGAGGTTTTCAGTGTGAAATGCAATTCCTTGTCAGGAGTGTGTTAGGAGCACAGTGGGGGCTGTACTGTCCACAGGCATGCTGCAGTGTGATCTGTGTGCCAGGGACTGGGCTTTCAGCTCTGGAGATTCCCCAGACACCTTAGGACCCCTTCCCTGAGTGCTTATCCTGAGTTCTTATGGTTGCTTCTGGCTCCTCAGGTGTAAGTGGGTGATTTAAGTCTCACTCAGGGTTAACAGAGGTTGAGGAGGCAGGCATCTTAGAGTGTATGTGTAATGCCAGCCTAGGGTTGTTGATCTTCCTGTCCGGGCTGCCCACTATAATGAGACATATTAACACAGTGTAGTATTTACTACTCTCCCTCGCTTTGTCTAGACGTTCCCTCACCTTCGCTGCAGTCTCATGGAGCAGTCCTTATACTCGCCTCAGGCTCCAGACAGACATGGGCACACTCTAGCTGCTGAGACTCAGAGCACTTGTGGATAGGAAACCAGGGCCTTCTGCAGTGGTGGACATGTGACCCCAACACTGCTGCCCCCGCTGATGTTGACATGGACTGGCAGTCAGTGCAGACTTGCCCCTCGGCACTCACTGTGGGCATGTGGGTTTCTGTGTGTTACATACATAGAACAATAGGACAGGCGTGACTTCCTCTGTTCTTGTGGTGTAGCCCTGACTCCAGGACCCCACAATGTGACTCTTTGGAGCTAGGAGGGCTTTCAAGAGGGGGGTTAGGGTAAATTAAGGCCAACTGGGTGACTCTGGTTCACACAACTGGGGACTTAATAAGAAGTGGGGATCAGACACAGGGTAGGTAGCCTGTGGCGACAGAGAGACAGAGCTGCAAGTCAAGGAGACAGGTCTCAGGAGGAGCCAGCACTGAGATCCATCTGGGACTTCTGATGCTGTGGGAACAAACGGATGCACAGCGAGAGACAGAAACACACAGGCTGGGGCTTTCCTGCTTGGATTTGACGACGATCAAGACCTTCTGAACTTTACCCTTGCAAATTGGCTTGGCAGACTATGGCCAGTGAGCACGGTGTGGAAGATTTGTTCTGGCGGCCTCCAAAGCTCCTGCCCTGCGCTGAGTTGAAGACCTAGCATGGGTATTTTCTCTACTGGGCCACAGTGCGTGCTAGTGCTGTCTGTGCCTGAATATTTTCAGTTCCTGGCTCACATCTTGCAGAACACTTTCGAATGCATGATCACCAAACACTAGAGCAGCTATTTGGATGCTGTCAGGGATGTCTGTGGCAGGGGTGGTGGTGCTCTGACTGTTCTTTGCATTACAGCCCTGTTTGTCTTGGATTTGGCTTTGACAGTGAAGTTCACTGATGGAAGCATCAGTGCCCTACACTATTTAACATCATGATCAGCCCCAGCTCGTGCTTGCAGCTCTTTAGGTTTGGGTGGGTATATTACTTACTTTTCTATTGCTTTGCCCTGACCATAGCAACTTACAGGAGAAAGTGTCTATTTGGGTTTATGGTTTCCGAGGGATCTGAATCCATGATGGCAGAGCGGAGGCATAGCAGCTGACGTTGAAAGCTCAGAGCTTCCATCTTGAATTCCAAGCAAGAAGCAGAGGGAATCAACTAGAAATGTAGTGAGCCTTTTAACTCCCAGAGCCCGCCCCCAGTGACATACTTCCTCCAGCAAGGCCACACCTCTAAATCCTTCCCAAACAGTTCTACCAACTGGGAACTGAGCATTCAAACACATGAGCCAATGGGGATCATTCTCGATGAGGACCACCACAAGGGCCATTATCGATTTCTATCACCATTACTTCTCCTCCACCACCATTATTTCTAATTGATAATTCACCATTATCTAATGGATATGTCCAGATGTGTGATTCCAAATTCAGTCAGGTTGACAATCAAGATCAAAGGTCAGGGGCAGGTGCTTTACTGATCTGTTGTGACTGCCTCCAGGCATGCTGCCTTATACCACTGAGTTCAGAAGTCCAAGATCAAAGTGCTAGTTGGGACTCCCCAGGATGCCCCAGGAGCTTCCGTCCCACTCTCTAGTTCTAGGCCTTTGTTGGAGAACCTCAGCATCCCCCCCCCCATAGGAACATCACCATAATAATCCTCCTGAAGCCTCCAGCCTATGTGCCATCTGTGACATGCCCATTTACCATGTCTGCAATGCCACGGTACTGGGTCAGAGCCACACTTCTCCAGAGCAGCCTCATCTTCATTGACCACACCTACAAAAACCCCATTTCTTTTTTTTTTTCTTTTTTTCTTTTTTGTGGTTTTTCGAGACAGGGTTTCTCTATGTAGCCCTGGCTGTCCTGGAACTCACTCTGTAGACCAGGTTGGCCTTGAACTCAGAAATCTGCCTGCCTCTGTCTCCCAAGTGCTGGGATTAAAGGCGTGAGCCACCACCGCCGCCCGGCAAAAACCCCATTTCTAAGTATGTCTCTGTCTTATTGGGATGTATGTCGCTTGTGGTCCCCTATATCTTTCTAGCTGCCATGTGTGTGGAGTAAGGCCCACTTTAACTGAGGAATCAACACAGTGGCCTGTGGCCACTTAGTAGGTCTGCCCAGCAGCTGGGTGGCAGATCCAGGCCTTCCTGACATGTGAATTCTAGCTCTTCCCAGAAGGGGTTCCATGTGGCACCACTGGTGCTTTCCAAAGCTGCTGTTTTGTTTCTCAGGGTTGGTTCTTATACTAGGGAGGTACAGACTGGGCGTCACTGCTCTGCCCACCAAGTGGCAGTGAGTGCCCGTCTTTGTGTAGCCTACAATGGCAAGCAAGCCCTTTGGGAGGCAGCATACAGCCCTGGGCCTATCCAGGCACTTGCCAGTTGGCAGGTTCTTGTCAGCTGTTGGGGTGGGGGGGAGGCTGATGAAAACGCTCTGCAGTGTGGCTTGTGAGGGAACCTGAGTTGGGACCTCCCATCTGTGAACTGTGACTCCAATCCCGCAATGGTTCCTGAACTGGGAGTGGCGGGATTATGTGAGGCCCAAGAGGCTATATCTCTTATTGTACTTTTGTTATGTCAGGCTCACAGAGAGTTCTCACCTAGCCCCGGGTGGATGGGGTGGCGGGAGGGGGGGGCATGCGCCTTCTCTCTGGAAGGAACAACTGGTCCCGCCAGGTCTTGTAACCCAGGAAGGTCAGAGGGTCACCCTGAACTCAGCCAGTGACACCTGAGAGGGGCCAGCAGGAGCGTTCATTCATGTGTGGGTGTCAGCTTCCCTGGCTGGGCTGCTGGACTAGTGTTTAGGATGGACGGCAGTTGAGTCACTCTGCAGCCATGAGACCCTACTGGCGCTCAGGGACGGACAGGACCCTTCTATGTCCTTAGGCAGGCACACAGAACCCTCTGTGAAGCGCTGATTCTGGCCTCTTTCAGTAATTCCTCAGTTCTTCTGAGCTGTCTTCACAGCAGGAAAGCACATTCTCCTGCTATGACTGAGCAATAGAAACTAAATTTAATCCCAGACAAATGAAAAGTCTTAGTTAGACATGAACCTGGTCGGACTTTGGCTGCCCTTAGCTTCCAAGGAGTGCCACAGAGGAGTGTCTCCTGGGAACACCACCGAGCGTCCCTATTCCAGTTCTCAGAGGCAGGGATGCATCTTTCGGAGTGTGGGCGATGGAGGCCCTGCTGATGCTGTTTAACCTTTTAAGAAATTACCTCTTGCAGTAATTGGCTTGATGTTCCCCAAACCTACTCAAATAGTGTTCTTGTGATTGCCACCCCACACCGTTCAAGTGGTATGTACAGGTTGGGTTTTGGCTTTACATTTTTATGTAGGTGTACATGGTGTGCGTATACATATGCATGTTTGGCTGCATGATGTCCACAGTGGATGTCTAGAATCATCCTTCACTGCTCCTTCATCTATTCACTGAGGCAGGGTTTAAGGCTCTATCAGTCAAACCCAGAGCTTGCCCTTACAGCTGGTGCCATCAGCTAGCTCTGCTGGCTTTCTGAGGCTGGAATTACAGATGCACGCCACACCCACCTGGCATTTGTATGAGTTCTAGGGATTTGAACTCCAATCCTCACATTCTCGCCCGGCAAGCACTTTTAACCATAGAGCTTTGTCACCAGCTGTTTAGTGCATGTGTCTCGGATTTTCCGTTCGGAGACAGCGTTGGTGATGTGAAGGCGCTCATCCCTCAGGTTTGGCATGGTGGACTCCTGAGGCAAGGCGTCAGTCAGAGTTCCCAGAGAACAAACCATGTACACCTCAAGTGGCACTGTCCCACAGTCAGCTGCAGCACCAGGGTTCCATGTAGTGGAGTGAGAGTCATGAGCAAGACTCATTTTCTGTCTTCATCAGGAAAGAGTGTGACTTTTACACAGGGGTACACCAGGTCTATTAGGTGTTACAACCAAATAGGAAATCATGCAGTATATCCAACCATGTTTCCCAGGACAGCTGTAAATGCCTCAAATAAAAGAGATTTCTTTTTCTAACTCGATCACATAGTTCTCAAACATGAACTTTGTAGATGGCAATGCTATACTCCAATATGACATGCACTTGGGAGGGTGTGTGGAAGTTTTTAAAACATGTCATCACTGCGTGTGAGGAACCTGAATGTCTATAGATCTGAAGGTTCAGAGAGAGTCTTGTAAGCCCTGGGATGTCTTAGGGACAGCTGTATTTAGCTGTGACTCTCAGTGTATGCCCCTCACCACAGTGCATTCATGTGCTCTGGTACACACATATATGCATATGACAATCTTGGTTTCGGTCCCTAGGCTGACTGGTTGGGCAGTCTCAGGGATTAGCCTGTCTGTCCCTCCCCAGTGCTGAGGGGTCTGGGGCTCAAGCTCAGGTCCCAGGCTTAGAGGGCAGGCACTTCATTGACTCCCAGCCCTGACTGAGTGTTTTGGCTTTCCCCAGCCTTTCTGTTTGAGAGACAGAGGTAATCTTATTTTGAAGTTAGTAAGCCACGTCTCTTGGCTCCTGTGTTCCGAACACATAGCAGTGGGGCAGAGGGGACAGGAGCATAAGGAGCAGGAATCCTTTGATCCTGTGCCCAGGTTAGTGGTTCTGATGACCTTTGGCATCCTGACTCATGTCTGTTCTCCCTGCAGAAGTGCATTCGCTTTAACCCGGACGCCACCGTGTGGGTGGCCAAGCAGCGGATACTGTGCACACTGAACCAGGGCCTGAAGGATGTCCTCAACTATGGGCTCTTTCAGCCGGCCAGCAATGGGCGTGACGGCAAGTTCCTGGATGAGGAGCGGCTACTGCGGGAATACCCACAGCCCATGGGCCAGGGCGTGCCTTCCTTGGAGGTAGCTAGCCGTGTGTGAGTGTGTGGGGGATGTTGCTGTGCAGCCTGGGGGCAACTGAGGGCAGCGTTTTAGCCAGAGTCCCATTGGTTTTCCATTAGAGAAGTACTTACCCCACAGCTAAAGCCTGGTTCCTCTGGACCTTGCCTGTTAGGCATGTGTGTGACAGGTACTCGATGGTCCTTCTTGGTGGCTTTGGGAATGTGGATCAGTGGCATGATTAGTTAAAGACAACGAGAGAGCTGAGTTTATGGTGGCGTCTGGATGTGGGCTGGGGCAGGATGCAGGGATAAGGCACTGTGGTCTGGCAGCAGGCATGGGCATCCTCCAAGTCCATCCAGAAGCTACGGGCTGAGCTTAGAAGACGCGCACTCCCCAGGCCGTCCCAGCAATCTAGTTCTTCAGGACTGACTTACTTTGACACTTTAAAAATCAGGAAAGTGGGCATACCTTGCCTCCTATGGACTTGTCATCTGGTGTGGGGCAGAGGGAGAACAGAACAAGGTTATTTCTTTCAGATAGTACAGGGGTCGGTGATGGTGCTAGAAAGATGGCTCAGTGGTTAAGAGCAGCTGCTGCTCTTCCAAAGGACTCAAGTTCAGATTCCAGCACCTAAATGCACACATGTACACACATACACATACATATATCTGTACACACAAGCATACACACACACACACACACACACACACACACACACGCACATATAGATTGCTTTGAGGTTTAGAGCGCTTGTTGATGTTGTAGAGGAACTGGGTTCAATTCCCAGCACTTAGTAGCTCACCTCTATCTTTAATTCTAGTTCCAGGGGATCTAATGCACTCTCCTGGCCTCCATAGTTAACAGTCACATACATGGTATGTCAATATACATGCAGGCAAAACACCAGTAGACACAAAGTAATAAAATTTTTTTGAGACAGGATTTCTCTGTGTAGTCTTGGCTGTTCTGGAATTCACTCTGTAGGTCAGGCTGGTCTCAAACTTATAGAGATCCACCTGCCTTTGCCTTCCAAGTGCTGGGGTTAAAGGCACCCAGCATAAGATAATATTTTTTAGAAATTAGATTTTCTTACTTTTCTTTTATATGCGTGAGTGTTGGTCCTTTGTGTTTGTGCATGCTTCAGGTATGTGAAGCACCTGCAGAAGCTGGGTGGCATCATGGAATCCCCTGCAGCTGGAATTACAGATGGTTGTGAGCTACTGCGCGGGGTGCTAGGAACAGAACCAGGGTCCTCTGGAAGAACAGATAGTGCTCCTAACCACAGAGCCATCTCTCCAGCTTTCTAAGTTTAAAAAGAAAAAGTCTAAAAAATGGAAAATAATACAAGGTCAGGTTTCAGCTGGGGAACTAGCGTACGCCTCCACCTGGAATGTTCCCTTGTTCCCATGTTCCTGCCCTTTATTCCCAAGAGTGTGACAGTCTCAGGAAACGATCAGGAAGGAGGCACAAAACAACCTGAGTTCAGATAGATTATTCAACTCTGGGGCCTTTGGGTGGTGTTGTCCTTGTGGGACAAATAGGGAAACTGAGGCTGCGGTGAGAAAGTGGCCAGTTCAGAGTCACTCAGCAAATACAGGACCTCTGGTTTCCTCTCAAACTCAGTCATGCAGATGCCCTTAATGTTCTTTGAGAACCTTCCCCAGTGCTTCTTTAATAGTCAGCTACACAAAGTTCTGGGTGTCTGGGAGGAGAGGGTGAGTGGTGGAGCTGACCACTGGATCACCACTTGCCTGGGAGTGTTGCTATTAACTCCAAGTCCACTCCCCCGCTCTGCAATGAAATTTCCAATCCCAAGTAGTCAGCACTGTCCTGAGGGGCCAGCGGGAGCCTGAGTCCTGGGCAGGGGTGAAGGGATTGCGCAGGAAGCTCTGACAGAGGTGAGTGACAGGGAAGAGAAATGTAACATCCACGGTGCACTGTAGACAAGCTCAGGGCAGGTGGCTTCCCACAGACCGTGAGCCAGCAGGATGGCCCTGACCTCTGGTGTGTCAGGCCATCTTATTCTTTGTACTAACAGTTGCGATCCTTCCCTGTGGAGGATGGCTGACAGATGGTGGGATTCTTACAGGCTCTGCAGTACAGACATCCGTGTCTAGGTTAAGACTGTGGTTGCTTGTCCTTGGCCGAATCATTTTTCCTTTGAGCATCTGTGTCTGGCATTTCATCACCAGCAACCTTTTTCTTGTCTCCATGGCAGTTTCGCTACAAGAAGCGCGTGTACAAGCAGTCCAACCTGGATGAGAAGCAGCTGGCCAGGCTCCACACGAAGGTATGGGGTGTGTGGGGAGGATAATGCTTCCTCCGCCCATCAGGTCACCTTGGATCCTGTTGTGTTGTCTCTGGAGGGCTCATTCCCCTGGGAGTGGCCCCTTTATACCCTGTGGGATGAGGCCAGCCGGGGGGGCATACAGGATGCCTCACCATACATATTGCTGGAGACCTAGCCAGATAGCAGGCAGCAAGGTGGCCAGGGAAGCTGGTGGAGGTTGAACAGGGGTTGCTGTTCCCCTGGTGACCAAGGGAGGTTCAAAGGCAGCAGGAGTGGTACTGTGGGGTTGGATATGTGGTGAGGTAAAGGGGTGCCTGCTGAGCACCGTCTCTGGCTCCTGCCAAGTCAGAACAGACCTTATAAAGGCAGGAAGTTCTGGCACAATGGGAGGAGAGCTCTGTGCCACTGTGTCACACTCCAGACATGCCAGTGAGGCCCTGGGAGCCAGGAGCATGCCTGAAGCAGGAAGCAGAGATCCTGAGACATATGGGTGGAGCCTGGGGAACACGGGGTGGACCTCGCCTCTCCTTAGAGACCCTGAGGTGCTCGGTGCTGGCCGGCTGAGCTCTCCTGCTATGGGGAGTGCATGCGGGGGCTTTCACAACCCCCAAGTTCCTTGTTTCTCAGATGGAGCAGGGTGGTCACTATGGGTTTCATTCTTGTCTTCGGTTAATTTTTTACAAATTAAGTTAGTTCTTTGACGGTTTCATACTGTATGATCTATACTGTATAAATGCATTTTGATTGATCTACAATTCTCTCTTACCTCCCTCTCGTCCCTACCAGCCCCCATACTTCCTAGCCCTCTCGTTCCACCGGGGCCACGTGTATGACCATTGGGTTGAGCCGGATGGGCTCACCAGTGGATTCACCACCGAAGCCAATGACTCCTCAGTTTTCTTGAACGTATCCACAAATAGTTGAGCCGTGAGGGGTAGGCCAGAGCCCCTCGTCCATGCACGCCTGAGCGCTGATGGACCCACTCTTGTGCAGACCCAGTGTGGGAGGATGGGGGTGAGGGTGGGGCACAGCTGCTGAGTTCAAGGCTGCAATGCCAGTGTTTTGCCAGGAGATGACACCGTGCAGCCCTTCTCCCTTTCTTCCACCTCTTTCAGTCTTTCCTCCCTTTCTTCCCCAATGTTCTCTGAGCCTTTGAGGGAATAGTATCTATGTCCCATTTCAGGCTGAGCAGTCACAAGTTGCTTATCCTCAGCGCCTGTGCCGCCATGAGGCTCGGCAAGCACTAGGAAGAGAGGTTTCTCTGATTAAGGCCAGGAGTAACATTGTTTAGGGAGTATTTAGTAGGCAGCTTGGTGCCCTGTCAATTTAGTGTTTTCTCAGATGGGCCTGTGCCTTTCCCTACCACGCATTTTTTTGCACCCAGTTTATAGCACTGGGTTTGGATTCCTGCTGTGGAATGGCCCTCAAAGGCAATCAGGAAATGGCTGGTTATTCCCATGACTGTTCTATCATTATGCTATTGCCTAGCAGGGTGATATCGTGGATTGTAGGGTTTACAGCTGGGCAAGACCGTTGCTGCCTTATCTCCCCCAAGATAGGGCTATTTCCTGACTTCTTAGAATTGCGAAAGCTAGCCGGCCATGAGGAAGCGTCGGGCTCAGGTCCGTTTTGATTCCTCTGTATCACGCAATAAGCTGTGTGTGCCCTGTCTTCAGCCTTGGGTCTCATTATCTAGTTCTCATGAACGACCCAGACAGACGGCAACAGCCTGTGCGGTTTTAGGGGCCTCTGTGGCCTCTCCGACCAACACTGTTTTAAGTTAGCCAGAGGTGCCTGGTAGCTGCCCTTGGTCCCCTGCCCTATGGCATGCCACCACTGTCCTTCACGCCGTGACACCTCAGCCATGCCCTTGCCACGTATGGTCCAGCTCTTCTTACTTTTATTATTATTGTTGTTATATAATGTCTGGGCATAAGAACTTGTGGCTTTAAAGAAAGCCACAATTGTGTCGACGAGTAAATATCGACAGTCTAAATGACACTCCAGATTTTGGACATTAGTTCCAACCCCAGACTGTAAGATGTTTGGGCGGGAATCCAACCGCTGGCAGGTGTGTGGATGGCCCAGGAACATCATCAGGAGAAAAATGCCACAGGTGTTCCTGTCCTGTGTTGAGGAAACTGTGGATCGGGATGAGGGTGGGACCCAGGAGAGACGCTAGGCTGTCCCTGATCCTGCGGCTGAGCTGCCTGTGGAGGATCGATGCTGTAACTTCTCTAGCAGAGGAGGCAGGCAGGCTTGGGAGGCCCAGGTTCTGAGGCTGCCCTATGTGACCTTCATCCTGGGCTAGCCATCCCCTAGGGCAGGTGTCACTGTTTCTGGGACTCACGGGGTGGGGTTTGGGTTTAGCAGTCTCCTCTTTACAGATGAGACCCTCAGCCTCAGCCTCCCTTCTGGGACTCGAGTGGAAGGTCTGAGTGAGTCCCGAGACTATCAATTTCTACCCTGATCCAGTGATCTGCTCTCTCTCCACACGAGACCAGCTCTTGCCCCCAGTATGGTGGAACCCTCTTCTGCAGCTATCAGAACTTAAAAACCACAGGCAGACTGGATTTCCCACAGCTTCAGGGCCCTTGACTTTCTGACAGCACAGCTAGAATTTGGATTCCTGGGTGCCTGGGTTATGGCTGTCAGGAGTGATCTCTCTGGGATCTCTTTAGATGGTTATGAACCCCAACTCATCAGGGTTCTACCCTAGTGACCCAGAGACCCCTAGTGTCGTTATATAGGAATTACAGTCCATTGTAAGAATTCAGGAGGGACAGACATTGAGAGGTTGGTACAAAGATGCCAAACAGGGTTCTGAGAAATTCATCCAGGACAAGCCCATGGTGTTGGCTTGGTGGGGGGATGTGGGCATCAGTGCCCTGTGCAGAGGAGGCCAATGCCTCCTAGTGGATTATCTTCTTAGTCTATAAAGATCTCTCCCTCTATCCCTTTCTCCTCTCCCATCTGTTCTTTCCTTTCCTTTCCTTTCCTTTCCTTTCCTTTCCTTTCCTTTCCTTTCCTTTCCTTTCCTTTCCTTTCCTTTCCTTTCCTTTCCTTCCCTTTTTTCCAGCATGAGTTCATGTAGTCTAACTAACTTTGAAATCATTATGTAGCTAAGGATGATTTTGAACCTCTGATCCTCCCCCGGAAGCTGGGATTAAAGGTATGCACCTGCATATCCAGTTTATGCAGTACTGGGCCTCATTCATGCCCGGCAAGTTCTCTGCCCACTGAACCTCACTCCCGGCCCTGTAAATACATTTTTCATAACGACGCTTCCGTTATGTTCGTTTCATCTCCAGACCAATCTGAAGAAGTTTATGGACCACACTCAGCATCGCTCGGTGGAGAAGCTGGCCAAGCTGCTGGACAGAGGCCTGGACCCCAATTTCCATGACCTGGAGACTGGAGGTGGGTGCTCGGGAGGGGGGCCCTGTCTGTACTCCAGTGAGTAAATCGTCCGTTCCTGGTTCCGGTTGCTCTGCATCATCCATCTCTTATGCTTATGGTTTCACCTGGGCTTCGAAGTGGCTCCTGGTCTTAGGGTTCCTCTTGCTACGATGAAACACCATGACCAAAGTGACTTGGGGAGGAAAGGGTTTACTCAGCTTGGACTTCCACATCACGGGTTCATCATCAAAGGAAGTCAGGACAGGAACCTAGGCAGAGCAGGAACCTGGGGGGCAGGAGCTGATGCCGAGGCCACAGTTACTGGCTTGCTCCCCCATGGCTTGCTCAGCTCGCTTTCTTACAGGACACAGGGCCACCAGCCCAGGGAAGTCACCACCCACAATGGGCTGGGCCCTCTCATCAATCACTAAATGAGAAAATGCCCTACAGATAGAGCTCATGGAACATTTTCTCGGTTGAGGTTCCCTCCCTTCCGATAACCCTAGCTTGTGTCAAGTTGACATAAAATTAGCCGCTGTGCTCCCTGGGTACGTAACTTCTGATCTGAAGGACTGTAGTTTTCTCTTTACTGTCTGAGCCTTCAGCTCAATGCATGCATACAGTAGGTGCTTCTTGCATGCACACAGTAGGTGTTCCTTGCATGCACACAGTAGGTGCTCTTTGCATAGGTGTTAGGAAAGAAAGTGAACAGATACCATACCCGTGTGGACTGTTGTCTGCTGGCTGGAGGCCTTCTGCCGAGCCCCTAGGGTGCACGTGCTAACCAGCCAGCACTGCAGCATGCTCGGGTGTTTCCCTGTGCCTGGGCATAGGCTTCCCCACAGACAGGAAGCTGCATGCACATGTCTTATGCTCCCTGCTGGGGGTTGAGTTCCTTAGGCTTGGACTATCCTTGGGAGAAAGCTGCACTGGTTTGGGAAAGGGCTTTTGGCTCTGCACAGCTAACACCTGGTCTGGCCGTTCTTTGCTGTGGGCTAGACCTAGGCTTTATGGGGTGCTGCTGAGCCCCCACTAGATGCCAGTAGCTTCCCCAGTTAGGACAATCCAGAGTGCCTTCCTGTGTTGCTAGTGTCTCCTGCTTTTCCTGGGTGGAGCTCAGCCGCAGCCCAGGTGAGCACTGGCAGAGGGAGGATCTGGCCAAGGGTGGCAGACAGAGATCCAGGGACTCTCCCCAGCAGCTTCTATCTGCTTGGCCTGGCTTGTGACCAGGGACAGGGGAGATTTGACCTTAGCAGTGGGGTTCTTTTTCCTGACTTCCTTCTTTCTCTCCCTCCCTCCCCTCCCAGGACACCCCAGGTCCACTGCTAGCTCCCACATGGCTTCTTGTCACACCTCGAAATTACTATGTGCACAAGAGATGGAGGTGTCTTATAAAGTGTGGATCTTGTTTGTCATTTGGGGCAGCCTGGCTGACCCCTAAAGCTGAGGTGGGCCCCACTGGGTACTGATCTAGCTAGCATGACCTAGTCTGAGCCCTGGTGTAGGCTGCGTTGCCTCTTTGCTCCTGCTTATCTGTAAGTAGCATGAGAACTGGGAGAGGCCTCGTTTCTGAGGATGGTGGTGACATCCAACCTATCAGGAGAGATTAGGAGGGGATGTGAGAGGAGGTCCTGACCAGAATGAACAGGTACCAGGCCAAGGAAGAAGCTCCCTGAGGGAAGAAAATAATGTTTATGTGTCTTGCGGTAACCAGGTACCTTCTATGGCCTCAGGGTTCCGGGCTTTGTACTGTCTGGTCCCTGCTTTCCCCAGGGCTCTACCCTGATTCTCCCATGCATCGGCCTTGGGCTGGCTCTGGCTTGGCTGTGCATGGATGGGAGCTGCCTTGTCCCATTCAATGACACGCAGCCCCCATACTCTTGATATGAAAGTGAAGTGTAGCCAGGAATGACACATGTCCACAACCCCAGCATTCAGAAAGCTAAGACAGGAGGATCACAAGATCACTGCCAGCTTGGGCCACGTAGCAAGACCCTCTCTCAGATTTAAAGATAAGAGAAGGACTATGGGTGGAGTTCAGTGGTAGAGCCCTTTTGGGTTCCATCCCCAAAAGATAAAAAAGAGGGAAAAGGTCTATGGACCCGTGGGTTCCCAAGGTTGGACTGGAGCCTTCAAATCTCCACAGATGACCTTCATCCAGGCCTGGGGCACTGTCCTCAAGGTCTGTGGCCTCTCTTTTCTCCTAATCATGAGTCATTGGCCTTGGTGGTAAGCTGCTCAGGTCTGGTTCTCTCTCCTGTTTCATGGTGACTGTTTCTCGAAGATTCTATGAGGGGTCGGGCCTGGCAGTAATGAGCCTTTCACCTTGCTGTGTTCATTAGGACAGGCTGGTGTTTGCAATGGGGGTTTCTTCCTGATGGGAGGGCGGCTCCTTTGCTTCCCTCCCCTTCTACAGCAGGGTTTCTGGTTCTGGGGCTTGAAGCAGATGTCATCCTGGGGCAGACCCCAGTTGACACTGACTGTCTTGAAGCAGAGGTGTGCATGCGGCAGCCTCCCTTAGCCTCATCTGGAGCTAGAACAGAGGTAGTAATGATGGGCAAGGAGCTGGTGCTTAGAGAAATTCCAAGAGCTTCTGCCCTCTCAGCACTGGGCGCGAGGGACCTGGAAGCTCAGAGCATGGAGCACACAAGTGATGATTATTCTGTGTTCTCGGAAATGCAGCCAGGGTGTGCACCTTTAATCTCAGCACTTGGGAGGCAGAGGCAGAGGCAGAGGCAGAGGCAGAGGCAGAGGCAGAGGCAGAGGCAGAGGGACAGAGGGACAGAGGGACAGAGGGGCAGAGGCAGAGGCAGAGGCAGAGGCAGAGGCAGAGGCAGAGGCAGAGGCAGAGGCAGAGGCAGAGGCAGGTGCATATCTGTGAATTTGAGCCTAGCCTGGACTACAAAGCATGTTCCAGGATAGTCAGTGCTATACAGTAAAACCCTGTCTGGAGAGAGAAAGAGAAGGGGGGCGGGCTAGGAGGCTCCTAGGTGTCCCAGGGCCCCTAGACCTTGTCCTCCGTGGGCACTGAGAGACAGCTGTGTAGCTGTGACTACAGTGTAGGCTGTTAGCTGATAAAAATGCGCAAGCGCTGGAGAGAAGCCACGGGTCTGCTGGGCGGGTCCTGGTGCCGCACTCCTGGTCAAGGGTGGCTGTTCTGGAGTCACCAGCAGAGGCAGGACTAGTCAGATGTGGCTGCAGAGCAGAGCAGACGTATGGCGTTGGAGAGGGGCACACCGTTCTAGAAACCCTTCCCCACCTTCCCCACGGAGGGCTTAGGGTTTGTAAAGGGCTTGACAGAAACCATTATTTCTAGTTTTGTTGTTGTTTGTTTTAGGTGTGTGTGTGTGTGTGTGTGTGTGTGTGTGTGTGTGTGTGTGTGTAGGGCAGAGGGCAACCTCTTGTTTCTCCGGAGTTGTCCATGTCCCCTTTCTTGGAGACAGGGTCTCTCACTGTCTCACTGGCCTGGTGCTCCCAATCTAGGCTAGGTAGGCCAGCTGGCTGGTGAGCCCCAGGGTTCCACTCGTCTCTGTGTCCCCTGCACCAGGATTATAAGTGGGTGCCCCCATGCCTGGCTTTTTATGTGGGTTCAGGGGATCTGAGCTCAATTCCTTAGGTGTGCACAGAAAACACTTTAGCAACGGAGCCGTCTGACTCCCCAGCCCCACACTGTTTTCCAGATGGGCGCTCGCCTCCTCTGGCTCTGACAGACTTTGGCTTTTCCTTCCACATGTTGGAAGCTCCAAGCCGGGTTTGGTGACTTTCTGAGTCACCCTCTGAACAGCAGACACCTTTGCTCCCTGTGGAGAGTCAAATTCAGCTTCCTTCCGAAGGCCAAGGCATGCCGGCCTCGGCCGCAGCTCTGCATCTCAGACTCAGAGTTGGGCAGCCAGAGCTGAGGCAGCAGTCCGTCTGGGGTGACTGACACGCAAGTGACATGGGAATCCTGGTGGGGTGACCTGCCTCTGAAACCCACATGGACTGTCAGCAATGGTAGATGTCCATAGCTGCTGGAAATATCAATTTCATTAAATAAAATGAAGAGAAAGCTGAAGACCTCTCCTAGTGGAGGCGTCCTTGGGTCCCTCTCTGCCATGGTGGGTCCTCTGGGGTGTCAGATGGATGACAGCTCCAAGCCCCGGAAAGGCAGTCACAGGGACAGCCCTAGGGGACTTAGTCCATCACGTTCACACTCTGGGCTCCTGAGCTGTGAGGTGTGCTCAAAGGAGAGAAAGGCAGCTGACTAATGAGCTGGAAACTTGCTGCACCTCCAAAACCTTTGAGAAAGGCTTGGCATAGCACGGTCCCCTGCCTGGCTGCCCCTGCAGAGCTACTTTGCCCATCCGGTCTTACTTCTAAGACCTGGCGACCATGGTCCTAGTCTGCTTTCTATTACTGTAGTAAGCGTAGTGACCAAAAACAGCTTGTGTGTGTGTGGGGGGAGGGTTTATTGCAGTCTACAGTTGAGGTCTACTGGGAAGGGAAGTGAGGACAGGGATGCGAGGCAGGAACCTTGGGCTGGGAACTGAAGCAGAAGCCACGAGGAATGCTGCTGGCAGTCTTGCTCCCTCCCGTGGGGTGCTCAGCCTGCCTGAGGATCCAGCCCAAGGGTGGCATCTCCCACAGTGGTGTGGACCCTCCCTCATCAGCGCCCTAGGCTTGCCCACCGGCCGGTCTGATGGAAGAAGCATTTTCTCAGTTGAGGCTCCCTCTTCCTAGCCTATGTCAAGTTGACAATATTCGCAGGCAGCACACCAAGTGAGAGGTTCCCGGCAGATGCTCCAGAGCTGTCAGTGGGGGTGGAGGTGGGGGTGGGGTGACGTCTAGCTAAGTTCTTTATCATCCTTGAGAGGCGCTGTTTCCACCCACTCATGACTGTGGCGGACTCCTGGGGAGCACCGTCCAGCTCCCACACGGCCCAATTAGAAGCTTTCGTGGACATTCTGCTCCCCCTTACTCGGAGCTCTGTGACTCGGGGAGTGGAGGGGCCTGTCTGATGACTTATGGTCTGTATCTGCCACACAATGAATCACAGTGCATGATCAATACCCCAGGAATTGCTGTGTCTGGAGGGAGCGGGGTTCTGAGACCTCATAAACATGAGTCTGCAGACAACGAGAGACTGGCAAACGAAGGCAGCCTGCCGCCAGTTCATAAATACTCCCCGCTCCAGTGAGCCGGGTGCATCGGGTTGGTCCATGGAGTCCTAATAAAGAGGCCTATTGTTAGGCGAGAACTCAGATGCAGTACCTAGTTATTTTGCAATCCTTTATGCACCTGCTCCCATAGGAGCATGAGAAGCTCATCACCTAGAAAACAGGGTCCATCAAATATGGAAGGTGGACCATGAAAGGCATGGGAAGGAAATGAGTCTGGGATTGGGTCTAGGTCCCATAAAGAACCGGTTTTAGGTAGAAAAATCCCACTGGGCAGCTGGGGTGTGGCTCAGAGCCAGAGCATACAGAACCTGTATGCCTGAGGTCTTGGGTTCCAGTCCAACTACTACCCAAACAACAAACAGATGTGGTGTCATACACCTGCAGTTCCGACACTCAGGGTGGGGGGCAAGAGGATCCGGAGTTCAAGGCCATCCTCAGCTACTTAGCAAGCTGGAAACTAGCCTAGGATACGTGAGACCATGTCTCAAAATAATTGATTAATGAGCTCTAGCCCCAAGTGTGGACTGTTCCCACATGCACCTGCACCAGCCTCTCTGTCACTAACAGTCAAAACTCGAGTGCTGTGTTTGTCACAACTGAGGCTCGGGGTTTACACTAGGGCCACTCTTGGGGGTCACAGAGTCTGTCGGTTTTGTCAAGCATGGGTGACTCCTGTACCCACCGTCAAGCACCATCGGGGACCCCATCACTGTCTGCACACCCCATGTGCTTGGCTGTCGCCCCTCAGCCACAGTCACCTGTGTCCCCGTTGTCACCTCCTTTCCTACAGTGTGAGTGGGTTGCAGCCAGACTGGCTTCATTCACTCAGTGACCTCTGCCCAAATTTCATCCGTGTCTACTTGTGTCTCTTTAACGTATGTACTTAATTGTGTGTTGGGGGTGTACGTGTATGGTGCACATATGTGGAGGTCAGAGGAACTCTGTGGAGTCGTTTCTCGACCTTCACTTTGTGTGGGTTCTGGGGATTGAACTCAGATTCTCAGGTTTTCTCTGCAAGCACTTGACCTACTGAGCCATCTCAGGAGGCCCAGCTGAATTCTTCAGAGGTCTAAATAACATTCTTCCCATTCAGTGGGTTCCTTTTTAATTTATTGACTTAGGATAGAAAAATGATTCCATGCGATCTTTAACAATTATGAACATAGGTTTTCCTTTCCTCTTTTCTTTTTATTTTATTCCTGTGGGTTTTTTTTTTTTTTTGAGACAAAGTCTCACTCAGTTCACGCTGACCTTAGACTCATAGCAATCCTGCCTCAGCTTCCCGGAGTGCTGAGAAATAGGTGTATGCGACCATACCTATTAGACATATATTTTCAGCTTTCTTGTGGGAACTCCTAGAGCACTAGTGTGTCCGGGTGGAATGTGCTTGATGTTTTTTTAATAATTACAATTACTTTATCTCAGGTGTGAGGCTGTTTTGCCTGCCTGCGTGTCTGCGCAGCACACTGCGCAGTGCCAATGGCGGCTAAGAGAGGGCATCAGATCTGGAACGTGAGTTACAGACAGTTGTGAGCCTTCGTGTGAGTCTTAGGTTTCTACTGCTGTGATAAAACACCATGACCATAAAGAAAGTTTGGGAGGAAAGGGTTTATGTGGCTTATATTTCCACATCACTGGTCATCTTCAAAGGAAGTCAGGACAGGAACTCAAGCAGGACAGGAACCTGGAGGCAGGAGCTGATGCAGGAACCATGAAGAGTGCTGCTTACTGACTTGTTCCCCGTGGCTTGCTTCATAATAGAAGCCTGGACTACCAGCCCGGGGGTGGTATCATCCACAATGGGCTGGGCGCTCCCTATCAATTACTAATTAAGAAAATGCCCTACAGGCTTTTCTACAGTCTGATCTTACAGAGGCATTTTCTGAATTGAGGCTTCTCCTCTAAATTACTACTTGTATCAAGTTGACATAAAACTAACTGTTCAACACAAACTGGGTGCTGGGAATTGAACCCAGGTTCTCCAGAAGGGCAGTCAGTGCTCTTAACTGCCGAGTCTGCTCTCCAGCCCCATTGTGCTTTGTTTTGTAAGATTGTGCTGAGTTCCTTCAAGACTCCCTGGGTGGCTGCGCCCTGTCTCATGTGTGCCAGTGGTGAGGGAGCAGGGCCCTCTGTCCACAAGGGTTGAGGGCTCAGTGTTTTGTGTTTGGCCATTCTGAGTGCCTGCAGCATGGCCCCTGCAGTGTCCCCCTGAGGTGCGCACACATCTCCTAAGGGTTCAGCACATTGATGTTCCGCATGTAACTCACTGCCTGTCAACTCTCTTTGTTGAGAACTTTGTTCAGGCATCTCATGCACTTGGTGGGGGAGGTTATTGAGTTTACAAGTTCTCTGTGTAATCTCTATTCAAGTATTACAAACCCTATGCCCTATTCTGACTTCCTCGGTTTCTCTAAATGTTTTCTCTATGTTGGAGGATTCCAGGGGCCCTGTGGAATCTTTACTTGTGTCTCTCTAGGCTGCAAGGCTTTGATGGTTGCTTGGACTTGATGACCTTGGCAGCTTTGAGAACTGGCCTGGTGTTTATTCAGATGCCTCTCTGTGCACATTTGTCCAGTGTTTTCTTCTTGGCTGGACCTAGATCCTGTAAACACGAGGAAGTGTTGGGCTGGGAGGAAGACAGCAACAGTGAAACAGCCTTCTCGCCTTGGGCGGGGCTCCTGCTGTTGGCCAAACTGACTGCTGTGCCGAAGATGCTGACCTCCCTAGCATGGCCCTGACTGCAGCTTTTCTTCCCTGAGAGCCACCTGCTGAGCCTGTCCCATACACTGTGTTTTGGAAGGGGCTCAGTTGGCACAGCTAACTTAAGGAGTACAGTGGCCTGTGAGATTGTCCCCCTGTCGCCACGTATTGGTCACCCAGTCTCTATATAGGTTGTTCTTTACGCAGGTGTCCCTGAGGGAAGGGCTTTAGGATCCCTCGGGTCTGAGCTCCAGGGATGCTCAAGTCACACAGAACCTGTGTGCATCCCCTGGCAGGCTGCACCATCTGTAGATTGCTTATAAAACCTGATTCATGGACGCTGTGAAAATCACTCTGACATTGTGTTATTCTTGGTTATGTTTTATTTTATTTTTCAATCTGTGCATTGCATTAACTTTCCCTGGGAAGATGTCAATGAAGTTCTGTTCACTCTGGATAGAGCAGAACAAAAATAAACAACCCCAAGCCCAACCCAGACTAATGACTTAATCAGGCTTAGTGACAGGAACAGTGAGGGGACAGGAGCCAGGCTGAGGGGGTCACTCGCAGGAGTCTTGGTGGAGGGTCACTTATAGGAGTGTGTGATCCTAGAACAGCTGCATCATTGCAGAGCCCCACCCCAACTTGTAATGTCCCCCATCTGCATAGATGGAGCCCTGCTTCATCAACCTCCAGTTCGTATCCTATCGCACCTTGGAAGAGACCACATGGAGCTGGGCAGAATTGCACACACCTGGGAGGGAAGGCGAGGTGGGAGCAGCTGGATCTCAGATCTGGGTCTGATGACCTTCCCGTCCCCTTGTCCACTGCCCTGACCTTGGGGGTCTCTTGTGGGCATCAGCTGCTCTGGAGAAGATGGGGGCAGCTGATATTAGAGAGGAAAGTGTTTCCTGATGCTGGGGTTGGTTCAGCTCACAAGTGAGTGCCTGGCTGACACTGTGACCTCTGACCTCAAGCTGGAAAGCAGTTCCCCATGGCGTATTTGTTGTGCATCTTGCTTTCACACTTGGGGTGGCTCAGGTTAGCCTGTGTGCCCCACCTCCAGTCCCCATGTCTGTGGTACACTCATCATTCCTCCCTGTATTAAATTTTCCATCCTGGGACCCCTCTGCTTCCTAAATCAGTGTTTCAAGAACCCTGCTAGAGGTCACCCAGCCCTTCAGAGGGAAACTGGTTTTCACTGCCACAGCTGTTGCCTGACACAGTTTGTATGTAGAACACACACACACACACACACACACACACAGAGAGAGAGAGAAAGAGAGAGAGAGAGAGAGAGAGAGAGAGAGAGAGAGAGAGAGAGAGAGATACGTACCTACCCTCCAGTTGCTGCTCTGAGTCCCTTACATGTCCTCCTTGCCCTCCCTGGTGTGCTATGCTTTACTGCAGTAGCCTGGCTGGAGCTCTCAGCTGGCCTGCCAGGGTCCTGACTCCTCCCCTTCCTCCTGGTGCCTCTTGGAATACATCTGGTTATTTCCCAGGATGTTGCTAGGATGATGGTGTGTATATAACTTTAAGGCTAAGTGACTCAAGTTTGGGTACCAGCCTCTGCTCAGGTGTACTTGCTAAGTTCTAAGGTATTTAAAAAAAAACAACAACAAACAAAAAAAACAAGGAGATTTCAACACATGAGAAATGAGGAATATTTTTGAAGACACCGAGTTGCAAACACCTGGGTGGGGCCGGCTCTCACCTACACTGAGGCTCGCTGTTTTGACTGGGCATGGCCAGCGAGCCCTGAGGAGCCTCCTCTCCCTGCTGGGGTGACAGATATGCACACTTGCACTCAGCTTTTATGTGGGCGCAGGGGATCTGAGCTCGGGTCCTCCTGCTTGTGCAACAGGTACCCCACCCACTGGACTTCCTCCCCTACCTCGAGATGGGGACTCCAGAGCAACAGTGCTCAACCCGTGGGTCGCCACTCCTTTAGGGGCTGAACAACCCTTTCAGAGGGGTTGTATATCAGATAGCCTGCATATCAGATCTTTACATTATGATCCATAACAGTAGCAAAATGGCAGTTATGAAGTAACAACGAAATAGTTTTCCAGTTGGAGGTCACCACAACATGAGAACCTGTATTGAAGGGTCACAGCTGCTGTAGAGTCTTGTCACTCTGGGTCACAGAAACTTGCAGGTTGTCCTGGCGCTCTGTGGTCACCTGAATATGGCACCTAGGAGACCCCAGTTCTTATCGTTGTGGGAACCCTGCAGCCTACTTTCTGACAGCCACAAAGGGTCTGTGTGCATCATGAAATGGAAAGAGAAAGGGTGCCAGCCTTTCCAGTGTCTAATTAAGAGTTCTCTCCAGTTGCTCCTGTGAGGGACGTGTCAAGACGGGGCCCAGGCGTCTGTCCTCAGTGAGTGTGCAGGAACTCTCCAGGACCCATAGCACCAAGGCTCACACTATGGACACCCTCAGGCTGCTGTTTTGATTTGCATGTGTGACCCCTTGTGTCTCTGTCATTGTCAAGAGGTTGTCTGAGCCACCTGACAGCATGAGAAATGGGAACCGTAGGCTCACAGAAAGAGCCGCACAGTTTCACACACTCTAACGGGGCGGAGCGTGCACTGGGACTTGGCAGCACTCTCCGAGTACTTGTTCTAATGCCTCTTTGTTTGGTCCCCTCAGAGACGCCCCTGACCCTGGCTGCCCAGCTCGATGACTCCATGGAGGTCATCAAAGCTCTCAGAAATGGGGGTGCACATTTGGACTTCCGCTCCAGGGATGGCATGACTGCCCTTCACAAGGCTGCCCGGATGAGGAACCAGGTTGCCCTGAAGGTATGTCCTGAGCTGCCTTGTGTGGGCAGCAGGGTCCTAGATCTGGTCCCTGAGCTGTCGTCACAATGGCTTTCTCTCTAGGGAACCATGAATCTATCCCCACTGGCTCTCAGAAGGACAACTGAGTGCCGGGCTCTCCTGGCCTCTCTGTGCTACAGCTGCTTCTAGAACTAAGCACCTTAAGCCACCTTGATCCCTCTAGTCCACAGAAGGGCCCATGTTTCCAATGCATGAGTTGGTACTAAACCCTGTCCTTATCCCTCGGTCCTGGTCCCTCAAATCCAGTAGAAGTACTGACAGCCTCATTGTCCCCTGCATTGCGCCTCTGGGAGCCAGACAGCTGTCCCCACCCCCCTTCTCCTGAATGTCCATGTGGCATATAGCATACCAGTCTTCCCTGTGGCCATCTTCCCAACACTCCTTTCCCGTGCCTGCCTTTCCAGGTCCACTCCCCCTACACACCTGTCTTCCCCACAGCCATCTTCCCACCCCCTTTTCCCATGCCCGTCTTCTCAGGCCCATCTTCTCTGTCCTCCCCACACCCTCCTCCCCACACCCTCCTCCCCACACCCTCCTCCCCACACCCTCCTCCCCACACCCTCCTCCCCACACCCTCCTCCCCACACCCTCCTCCCCACACCCTCCTCCCCATGCCCATCTTTTCCCCACTGCCAGGCAGCATTCAGTCTCTTCCTCTCTTCCTTTCTTCATTCCCCATCTTCCTCTCTCCCACATCTTTGCTCCTTGCTCCTGTCTGGCAGCGTTGTCCAGAGAGAAAGCGGTTCCCGATGAGGAGGCCAGGTCCTCCGCCTGCAGCTTGATCCAAGGTGGAGGTTTTCCTCTCATTCCTGCCATCCTCACCTCAACTGCACCTTCCTACCTGTTCCTGATCCTGCCCAGAGGCTCACTACCCCTGACTCACTGGGGTCCCACTGTGCTGTGTGTTGGTTCAAATGCTATGGCTCCTTACCAAGTGCTACCCTGGTGGCTCTCTACAGCTGTCTTCTGGGATCCAGGATTCTAGGTGGCAGCAGGACCCTGTCAGGGAGCCACAGCTGCCAACTGTCTCTCATCTGGGTGCAGGTGCCGTTCCCGCATCCCCGCATATCACCTGTCACCTGCATTGGCAGTTAGGACTCTCCAGTTTCGTGTGTGTCAGGGGGAAGCATCAGGTGTCCAGGCGTGACTCAGCCTGTGGGAAGGCGGTCCACGTGTGTCTTCAATTCATTCCATGTATGACACCAGTGACAACTTTAAATTCTTCCCCTAGACCCTCCTGGAGCTTGGCGCCTCCCCAGACTACAAGGACAGCTACGGGCTCACACCGCTGTACCACACGGCCATTGTGGGGGGCGACCCCTACTGCTGCGAGCTCCTTCTCCACGAGCACGCCTCCGTGTGCTGCAGGGACGAGAACGGCTGGCAGGAGATCCACCAGGTATGGCTCTGCTCGCCGTGCCCGCTGCTGAGATCCCAGCCCTGCGGTGCCAAGCCCAGCCCGCAGAGCAACTGAGTGCCAGGCCCTGAACAGTTTACATTAATCATCGGCGTTTGCATGCTGACACATCCATGGCTATTTCCCACTATGCAGGAGAAACTAGGTGGCCACGCGAGGCTGCTGTGTATCTACAGCAACCGTTGCTTAGAGTGGGGATGGGGTTGAAGGTGTGCATCCCTGTCCGTGATATCCAGGTCCTGACATTCTAGGAACATGACAAAGAAGGGACCAGGACAAAGGGGGTAGCATTTGAAATGTAAATAAAGAAAATATCTAATTAAAAAAAAAAAAGATACCAGGACCCAGGCTGAGGCCTGATATTTTTGCCCAAGGCAGGAGGTTTTCAGACATTACCTTCTAACCATGAAGCTGGAAGGTGTGTCACCTCTGACCTTGTAACCATAGGGCCAGAAGGTGTGATACCTATGACCCCGGCAAGAGACGAAGTCCGCCTGATGATTCTAGAAGGGCTGTCTCTCCTGACCCCGGTGTAGGAAGGAAGGGTCCGTAAGCTGAGCCCTGTGCACCAGCCATACAGCTGGGGAGACACTGCCAGCTCCCCGCTCTGAGGCTGGAAGGGCCACTAATTCTGGGGAGATGGGGCTGGCTGGGCGGAGCTAAGCCAGCATAGCTGGGCGGAGAGGGCTAGAGGAAGGAATGTTGAGTTCTCCAAAGCTGGAGATTTTAGCCCGGAAGTCAAGGCTTTCTTGATCTGGGTGGAGAAAGGTTCTGGTGGGTGGGCAGACAGGCAGGAAGGTCGGGAAGAGAACAGGGAGAGTCTCCCATTGGCCTTGATATGGCAGGGGCACATCACGGTTCTTAATCTCCCCACCGATCTCTCAATGCCCGTGGCACCTCCCAAACCTGCCCCTCCTGGAGCGTTGCCTACCCAGTGCTGCCCAGGGCCTATGGCTGCAGACTGTTACAGAGAGGGAGGGAGGGAGGGCCTGCCCTTCCCTGGCCTGTCACTTACAGGGTTCAGGTGTGAATTGTGGGTCTCCACAGCTTAGAGAAGTCCCCATGCCTGCATGGGGTGAGCGGTACTCTTTGATACCAGCTGCTGGAACCCCAAGCACACACTGGGTGGGGACTGGGTGGGGACTTCCAGCAGCAAGCGTAATGACTATGTGAGACTGGCTTTTTCCTATGCTTATTTTGTAAAGGACTCCCCCCCCCACCCCGTGCCTAACCTTAAGTGACAGACTGCTGGGACACGGTACCAGGTGCTGCTCAGAGTAAGTGTAGGCACTGCCCTGGTGGTGTGCTGTAAGATGGGATGGGTATTTAAGAAACCAGTAGACTTTAGGGAAACAGGTGACTCTCCACGTGAGGTGGGGCCTGTCCAACTAGCAGAGACTCTTTGTGCGACGCCAGAGACACCTAGAAACACCCAGTTCTGTCCCAGATGCCCTCAGGCTCCGGCTACAGCACCAGCCACTTCCCATGCTTCCAGCCTCCCTGTGGACTTCACCCTGGCAGCCCATCCCTGTGGAAAACAACTCTAAGGATTTCAGACCTCTCTCTCTCTCTCTCTCTCTCTCTCTCTCTCTCTCTCTCTCTCTCTCTGTGTGTGTGTGTGTGTGTGTGTGTGTGTGTGTGTGTGTGTGTGCCTCTATAGATACATTTCAAGGTACAGTCATCTCCCAGGACCCTCAGGGGTCCCATTCCAGGACTTTTCAGTGATTCCAAGATTCAAGATGCTCCAATCCCTTCTGTAATACTGTGTGGCATTTACACACGCATCTGCCCAGGCCTGCTCAGCCATCTTAAGGTTACTCTCCTTGATTTTTTTTTTTTGAGACAGGATTTCAATCTGTGGCCTAGGGTATCCTGGAACCACTTCATAGAATAAGCTAGCTTTGAACTTTAGGGACTCTGCCTGCCTCAGCCTCCCAGGGTTGGGATTACAGGCATGATATTTTGAAACCTGAATGATGAAAGTTTTTTAGTGATGGTTCTATCATGTTTAAGGACAAGAAGAAAAAGAAGTCTGTGTGTGTTTAGTACAAATGCAAAATTTCCCCACGTATAGCTGTGGACTCCATTGGTGACAGGTTCACAGACATGGAGTGCAGGCGGTGCACACGTTTGTACCCTAGCAGTTCCGTCTCTTTGGAGAACCCTGACTTTTACAGCCCTGAGAACTGGGGTAGCATCTTGCCCGCCTGCTTCCCTCTTTCCTCCCTATCCCTGCCGCTTCCCCTTTCCTCCCTGGGCCTAGGTGATGGCCACCACCAGGAGTGCTCAGTGGTGTGTGGCAGGGTTGAGCTTAGCCTCCTGCTTGTTCAGCCGTCCCCCTGGTCTGGCACTCGTTCGTGCATGGTACCTGCTCGTGTGTGTCTGCAGAGGCCTCATGGGGCTTCTGGCATGTTGTCTCCACCCCCCCATCTCCCCAGCACTGGCTGGGGACTTCACTGCCCATCTATTATTCATACACCCGTGGATGTTACTGACTGACCATCCCTGCCACCTGCCACTCACTCAGTGTCCTGATACCAGGATGCAGTGGTGGACAGAGACTGACACATGAGGGAAGCTAGACGGGAGACAGACAGCTATCTAAAAGATCGCAAGCATGTGTGCACACACGTATGTGGACATTTGGAAGCAGGTATATGTACTCTGTGTCCCCATGTAAATATAGTTCCTGGGCACATACAGTGACAGGAGGCACTGGCGTCCTAGAGCAGAAGATGGGTGACTGTGGCTTCTCTGCTCTGCATGTTTGTAGCTTCTTCACCCGTGTCTGTCTGTCTGTCTGTCTGTCTGTCTGTCTGTCTCCTTCCCTTCCTCCCTTCCTCCCTGCCTCACCTCCAGGTTTCTTGCTTCTCCCTTCACCAGGGCAGCCCCTCTTCACAGTCCAGTGACACACTTACAGGTCTGGCCCTTTTCCTCTAAACCACGTGACTCTGGTCTTTACCTTGGACAGCCCTTGGCTGTGGGACCCTGGCTGTCTCTGATTCCTGGGCCCCACACATGACAAGTTTCATCCTGGGTCTGGACTGAGAACTCTACCACTTCAGTGCCACCCAGACCTGTCAGTCCCTCAGCCCCTCAGCCCACAGATCATGGTTCTCTGGAGACCTTGGAAGACTTAAGACTGTTTAATCCCCGCTCTTGCCTTTTCTTGCAGGGTTGAGTCTGCCCTCTAGTGGTCAGTTCAGTCTAGCCTGCGAAGCTTGCTTTTCGTCTCTCTTAGCTGCAGGTTGCTGTGCCTACTGAACAGGGCGAGCCCGCGGAGACCTGGCCAGCCAGGACCTCCTAGGTTATCCTTCCAGCCACAGTTCACACTTACACCCCTAAACACTGCTCCCTTTCTACACCCTCAAAATAACCTCAGCAGAGTGTTCCCTGTTCCTCTTAACATACGAATGAACAGGCCCAGAAAGGGTAAGTAACCCGGCTAGGGTCACAGAGTGAGCAGTTGTCTGAACGAAATTAATCCCTGACGTCTTATCTCATTGCCTTCTCCTTTGTCACCTGCAGACCTCTCAAGCAGAAACCATTCTTAACACAACTGTGTTTGCAGAAGAGGAAACGGCACGGGGTGGGTGGGTTTTGGAGGGTTCATCTAGACTAGTTCTGGCCCTGTTGGAACAGCCCTAGAGCCCCAGATTTCTAGGCTCAGGATTTACAGTTGGTTCCTCTGGGGGTAGTGCCACCATCTGATGAGGCACCCTGCTGTAGATGTCTGCTTTCTCCCACTGGCCCCTGGAGTCACCTCCTGGTAACACACTTGGCGAGTGCCTGGTCAGCTCCCTGGGGCTCTCAGAGCTGTGCCTTGGCTGTCTGTCCTAAAGCCAGGTTTACACCACAGGACGTTTTGGCTGAGGTGTGTGTGGGCAGGCACTGCTGCCTGCTGTATCTATAGCTCCTGGTTGGGTCCACATCTACAAACTCATGTCTTTTAGGAAACATTTATTTTTTTTTTATCTATGTCTGTGTGTATGTGTGTGGGCATGAGCTTCTGGGTTCACACACCCATGGAGGTCAGAAGAGGGTGTCAGATCCCCTGAGCCTGGAGTTACAGGCAGTTGTGAGCTACCTAGCATGGGTGCTGGGAACTGATTGATCTTGGGCCCTTTGGAAGAGCAGGGAGCTTTCTTCAAATTTTGTTTTAATTGTTAGATATTTTGATTTTAGGTGTATAAGTGTTACACCTGCATGCATGTTTGCCATATGTGTGCAGGCCAGAAGAGGGCGCTGGATTCTCTGGAATTGGACTTGCAGATGGCTGTGAGCTGCCATGGTAGTGCTGGGAATTAAACCCAGGTCCTTTGGAAGAAGGAAGCATTCTTAACCGCTGAGCCACCTTTCCAGCCCTTGAACTCATATCTTTAAAGTTTATTGTTTGGATGCCACTAGTTCTTTTCCTTGTTCCCCAAATAAATACATGTTCAGCATGGACACCTGGGAAAGCATGTGTGCGTGCGCACGCGAGCGCGTGCGCGCACACACACACACACACACACAACTCCTTAAATAAGCCAAATGCATTCGTGCATTCCCACCATTGATGGCAACAGGGAATTTTCAGTTCTGTTCCTCCCCTACCTCAACTGAACCCCCACCACACACACAGCGGCGGTGCAGCCTGCAGTGTGTCAGCGCCAATGCAGACGAGCTTCTCAGGGAGAAGAGAGCCACCTGGTTAAGTGCCTGGCTAGGTCATGGTGGCTCTCACGGTCCCCACTTTCTCCCATACTCTGTGAGTCCACTTCATCGGTATGGGGTCATCTCCTCATGCCACCCCAGGGTGATTTCTGCCCAGTGTGGCAGCCTGGGACGAAAATTCCCTCATACTTCCTTGGTGGCCTGGGCAGGGGCAGTGTCTCCTCAGACATTTCAGAGCTCTTCAAACAGCTGAATGTAAGAGCATCCCTGATCCACTTTCTACCATGCCTGTGTTCTAGAGCTCAGTTTGTGTTCTCAGCACACACGTGACCCTCTTTACGGTCATCATCCTGCCACATCCAATACTGTGGCCTTCCATGGCTGACTTCTGTGTGTCTGTGTCTTGGCAAACTTTGTTTTTTTTTGTTTGTTTGTTTGTTTTTGTTTTTGTTTTTTTGTTTTTTAGGATAGGGTTTCTCTGTGTAGCTCTGACAGTCCCAGAACTCACTCTGTAGACCAGACCGACTTTGAACTCACAGAGACCCACCTGTCTCTGCCTCCCAAGTACTGGTATTAAAGGTGTACACCATTACTGTCTGGCCTTTAAAAAAATAGATTTATTTATTGGATTTCAAGTGTATGGATATTTTGCCTGCGTGAATGTATATGTGTCATGTGCATGTAGTGCTTGTGGAGGTCAGAAGATGGTGGTAGTGTTAGGTCCCCTGGAACTGGAGTTACAGATGGTTGTGAGCCACCATACGGATGCTGGGAATCGAACCCAGGTCCTCTGGAAGAACAACCAATGCTCTTAATTTCTGAGGCATCTATCCCCATTGGATAGTCTACTTTTGCCCACCCCAGTGATCTCATTCTCCCTCACAGCCTTCCTTTTAGACCAAAGAGTCCAAAGAGTGACATTGTAACACCCTGGTTAGGACTCTGCAGGTGTGTTCAGGAGCTTTTCAGTCCCTTCTGCAGTATGAGTGTGGAGATTTACCACAAGTGTCCAGCAGGTGGCAGTGCAGCGCTCAGAGGAGAGCTCCCTGTGTCCTCATCCATACCGACTTTGTGATTTGGCAAGTGGCAGGCGGGCTGCTGGGCATAGCTGGTGTGAACCCAGCACTCTGAGGGCACTTTATTCTAAATACTCACGCCCAGTCCTCCCCAAGGGTGTCTGAGACATTAGAGTTGGGTGACCCCCAAGAAAACTTTTCTTTTCTTTTGAAAGCCGGGAAGTGGGAAGATAGGGTCTTATAGTCAGTGTTGTGTTCTGAATTTGGTTTGCTCCCTACCTCCATCCTGCTCGGAAGCTGTGTCTAGTGGGCTCTGCAGAGGACAGGGACCAGCTTTTACCCTTTGGTAGAACTTTGAGGTTCTCTGTTTCAGAACTGCCTGTGGGGAGCTTGTAAGGAAGGCTAGGGCACCATACCGCACCAAGCAGGTGCCACCTGGTGGGCTTCACTCCAGAGCACAATCAGTTTTACCAGCTGTCCCAGCAATGTCAGAGGGCACATCCAGAGGCTACCCTGGACCCCTTTTGTGGGCAAGCCTGCTGTGTCCTCTGGTCCCCCTGGCTTCCCAGGGTCTCCGTCGTCAGACTCCGGGACGGTTGTTTCCTAGATTGCCTTTCTGTCTGTGCTCCTCTGCCATGTCCTGAGGACACACAGGTCTACATCTGTCTCCGAGCTGCTGCCACCATGCTCTTGGTGTTGTGTCCTGTCAGGTGGCCTGTGGTGACCACTTGACATGACTAGTGGCATCCCTGTGAATACTGCCTCTTCCCTGCTGCAGTAAACTACTGATGCCCGAGACCGCCAGTCCAGACACGATTTCACACGCAGCTGTGGCATTGATATTTCTTGTCTGTATTGATTTTTGCCTTTGCCCAATAGAGATTCTCCTCCATTTTGCCTCTGGCTGGGTATCCGTCAGACAGAAAAGCTACTTTTGTTTATCTTTTATTTATAGCAAGGTAGACTCATAGGTTTCTCCTTTCTGGCAGATATTATTGGATAACACCTGGTGTTAGCATCTGTCTGGATCTGTGCGTGCCCCTCTGGAATGGATCTGAACATTGTTTAGTTGTTTTTCTTATTGCTTGACAAAACGCTGGACAGAATCAGTTTAAGGAAAGAGAGGTTGGTTTGGCTTACACTTTGAGGGTGGGGAAGGCGTGGTGGCAGGTGTGTGAGGGAGCTGGTCACACTGCAGCCACTGTGACAGAGACAAGTGCTCAGCCCATTTCTTCATTTTGTCCAATTCAGGACATTATCCCATGGGCTGATGCCATCCACATTACACCTCAATGAATCTAATGCAGATAACTCCCTCACAGGCATGCCCGGAGGGGTGTTTCCATGGTGATTGTAAATACGCAGAAGTCAATATGAACTGTCACAGGCTTGTTCCTGTCCTTCTTTTCTGACATACAGTTAACTCGGGCTTTCGTGTGATACTTTTCCTGGGGAGACATGTCATAAAAATATATTCACCCCTGACTGATAGGAACCAGTGACAGACTAAAGTAAGGATAACCCTGAAGTCCAACTTAGTGAGCCAGTAAGTTTGTTAGCATCCCTTATAGGGGTATGGCGTGGGATAGTTATAGGAGCAGGGATGACTCTAAGCTCACCCAAACATGCTGATGCCTCATGACAGTTAGAACCCTGGAGCCCCCTGCGCAGCTTGCAAGCAGCTCGAAAGGACAGAGAGTTACTTCTAGGCAGCTTTTCTGGTTTAAGAGCGTCTTAGCTTATATGACTTTAGAGAGGCAGGGGCCTGTGCATCTGTTCAGTTTCAGGGACATCCTGAGAATTATGAATTGTCTACTTCCTGCCTCTGAATGAACCTCCCTTTAGGACCTTCTGGATCGTAAGGAGTTTCACCTCTAGTATGGAATGTCTCAACTCAGGAAAGTGCCATACAACACAGGCTCTTCTTCATTTCCTCCCCCAGCCATGGAATGCTCACTAGTGTAGCATGGGGTGAGGTGTGCTCACATGTAGCATGGCTCCTGGGCTACTCTGATAACATGTCTTCCTCAGCCAGAGTTAGAGATGCATGCATATGTTCTCTCTCTCTCTCTCTCTCTCTCTCTCTCTCTCTCTCTCTCTCTCCCTCCCTCCCTCCCTCCCTCCCTCCTTCTCCCTCCCTCCCTCTCTCTCTCCCTCTCTCTCTCTCTCTCTCTCCCTCCCTCCCTCCCTCCCTCCCTCCCTCCTTCTCCCTCCCTCTCTCTCTCTCTCTCTCTCTCTCTCTCTCTCTCTCTCCCCTCCCCCTCTCCCCCTACACATCCCTTTCCCTCTTCCCCTCCCTCCCCCTCTCCCTCTTCCCTCCCTCCCATATTTCTGGGACCCCAAGGATGTCACAATCTAATCTATGATATTTAAGTGTCTTACCAAAAATTGAGAAGGTACAGCCAGGCATGGAGACTCACACCTGTGATCCCGACATTTAAGAAGCTGAGGCCAAGGATTGGCTTTGAGTTCTAAGTCAGCCTAGGCTACAGAGCTACAGAGTAAGGCCTTGTCTGTCCTATTTACTTTTCTATTGCTCTGACCAAATACTATGACCATGGCAACTTATGAAAGTGTTTAATTGGACTTACAGTTTCAGAAGGTTAGAGTCTAGGATGGCAGAGTGAAGGCACAGCAGCAGGATCAGCTGAGAGGTCACATCTGGATCTAAAAGCAGGTGGCAGAGAGGGGTTGGGGGAGGAGAGAGACAGATACAGACAGAGACAGGCACTGGGAATGTCCTGAGTATTTTGAAAACTCAAAGCCTGCCTTCAGTGGCACACCTCCACCAACAAGGCCACACCTCTCAATCCTTCCCGAATGTTTCCACCAACTAGGGGCCACGCATTCAAACATACAGGGCTATGGGGAGCATTCTCATTCAAATCATCACATTGTCTCCACATAAAATAGCATGAAGACACATTTGTGCCCCTCCCCCGTACTCTGATCCACCCCTGTCATCTATATGACTCTACACAGTGTGCATGTACTGGACAAAGACTTGTTCTGTTCTTTTGTTTGGGAAACAATGACAAGAAAAAGATGTCTGTGCACTGTCACTACAAATGTGGTGTTTATCCTGAATATTTTTGATTGATCACTGATGGTTTCACAGCTCAGAGGGACAGCTGTCCCTGCTTCCATCCTTGTTTCTCTGTATGTATGTCAAAAACTGTGTGTTCGTCCATCCAGGCATGACAGCTCACTCTCTAGCACTTGGAAACTAGAGGCAAGACAGTGGATGTGAGGAAGACAAGGCTTTTATAGCCCAGGAGTAGAGGGCTTCCAAATGGGGGATTTGGTGGGCAAAATAGGTTGGGCTACAGCAGCAGAACAGAAGCATACACCTATACCTTCTGACAGGAAGACATAATTGCAAGGTGGTCTCAACAATAGGTAGTCATAGCAACCATCTGAAAACAAAGATAGTGTTGCAAGATGGTTATTGACTTTTTGACACAAAGACATCCTTGCTGTTTCATGGAACAGACAGTACAGAACCATTTGTAGTTAAGGTTCCAGTCCGGGCATAGCCTAATCCTTAAGAAACAGAGGTTTAATCATAAACAGGAACAAATCTAATTTGTCTTTACTGTAAGATGGCTTTTAAATCAAAAATGGCGGCAGGCTGGTTTTTTATTGTCCCAGGAAATGAGACGCCCTCTGCTGGCCTCTTCAGGTACTGCATGCATGTAGTGCACAGACATACATAAAAACACTCATGTACATAAAATTAAATAATCCCCATACTAAGCTAGCACCACAAGACTCTGGCTTTTCTTTAAGTTGAATTTTAGCTAGTCTCTTCATCTTAGAGAAAGCAGCCTGAGTTCTTCACCTAGCACCTGGCTGCAGATATCCAGTGTCTGATCCCGGGCTCTCCCTACACACATGCCTGCATCTCCACCAGCAGGCTCTGCCCTAGCAACCAGGGATTGAGAGGGGGAGAGGCTAAAAGTGGCTCCTTATCTAAGTGACTGGCAGATTCTGTGGTTATAGTTATCTGTTTTTGTTTTTTTGTTGTTGTTATCGTCGTTGTCTCCTCCTCCTCCTCCTCCTCTTCCTCCTCCTCCTCCTCCTCCTCCTCCTCCTCCTCCTCCTCCTCCTCCTCCTCCTCCTCCTCCTCCTCCCCCCTTGGGACTCTTGCCCCCAACTTCCTACAGTCAGTGTCCCTGTTTCCTCTCTCAGTGTCCATCACATTTTGACCCTCTCTGAGAAAATGGCAACAGGCTCCTGGGAATGCAACTTCAAACCTCCTGAATTCAGATTATGTGGGGGAGGGGTTAATGAGTCTGGATTAATTGCTTGGTGAGCCTGCAGTAACGGAGTCCTCTTAACTGACTAGAGAGCAATTAAAGTAAGCTGCTACAAAATGCTGTCTCCACGAAGCCTTGGAGGAGAAGAGCTGATTAGCCAAATTGTATCTTCAGTTTAAGGAGCAGAATTCCCATCTCAAACTGGTTGAAGCAAGTGGAGGGATTAGGCCTTACTTTAATGTCTCTGAAAAGCCCCAGGGGCTAGAGTAGCTCAGAGGAGTCCCAGCAGGGGCCTGTGGATTACTCCAGGCTTCCCTGGCTCCTTGCTTCTCCCTCAGGTTCTTGTGGCCTTTCCCTTCCCTCCCCTCCCCTTCTGTCCTTCCCCTCCCCTTCTGTCCCCTCCCATTCCCTTCCCTTCTGTCCCCTCCCCTTTCCTCCTCTTCTGTCCCCTCCCCTCCCCTTCTCTCCCTTCCCCTTCCCTTCCCTTCCCATGGTGTGACAGCTCCAGCAGCTGTAGAGAAAGGTACTTTTCCAGAAGTCCTGAGCCCTTCTGGCCCTGGCTCCCGAGTCTGCTGGGCGCCAGGGTTCCTCCCTGAGCCCTGCCTGCAGCGCAGCGAAGGGGCTGCCGGCTGCTTGGCTATGGCCTGTCTGCGGGATCCGCTGCACCTGGGCCTTCTGAGCCAACAGGAGCTGGGCAGGCAATCTCAGGAGTGAAACAGGTACTTAAGTGAAGTGGGGCCACCAGGCAGGCAGGAGGAGAGAGGACTCTCCTGTCAGAGCCATCTAGTCAACAATGAGAGAGCGTCACGGGGGCATGGCGCGATAAACGGATGTTTCTTGGATGCTTTTAACAGTAGTCTACTTCGCCCTCTTTGCAGAGTGGCTCTTACTCCCATCGGCCCTGCTGGGGTCAAGTGTTCCCTGTACGCTGATCAAAGGCATGGTCGTTGATCCAGGGCCAATGTCATCATCCACAAGAGTTTTCTCCCTTTGTCCTTGGTGTGGCAGATCTGCCTCCTCCAGTGAGGTCACCACCTGGCAGAGGTGCCCAGTCACCTGTGCAGGGACCTTCCTGCCCCCTTTGAACCGGGATGGGGTTCTGTACCTATTTTTAGGGCCCAGTGTCATGTGATCTTTGATGTCCTTATCCTCTGTGACTCATGAGAGGGACACCGCTTCCGCTTAACGACAAGGACATCCATAAGCTTGAAGGTGAGGGCCAAGCTAATGGGTGGTCTGGGACCCAGTCCAAGTGTCTGGCTTTCAAACTACCTGGGACATAGCCACTGTGTCAACCCCTAGAAGGACTGGGAAGGATCAGGTCACATGGTGAGGACTGTCCCACCGTGGGCCCCACCTCCTGTGCGGAAGGTTGGATTTCATTTAAATGCAGTGCGAAGCTGGGCTTGCATGTGGAAGAGCAAGTGCAGACCTTGCACACACAGGGATAGGGCTCTAAGCATCTCCCTTGCACACACAGGGATAGGGCTCTGAGCATCTCCCTCGCACACACAGGCATAGGGCTCTGAGCATCTCCCTCACACACACAGGCATAGGGCGCTGAGCATCTCCCTTGCACACACGGGCATAGGGCGCTGAGCATCTCCAAGCTCATGCATAACAGCTTCCTGCCTGGGAGCACGGACCAGCGATACAGAGCTGAGCATCCTATTCGGATTGTTACGTCCCAGAGCTCAGCACCCAAATCAGGGGAAGACCTTTTTGTCTTTTGAACAATGTGTCTTTTGGGGTCTGTGTGGAAAGCACCCTGGGGCCCCTTCCAGACCCCTTGCCCAAGAACAGAGTACAGGCTCCCAACTGGTCAGGGGTTCCCTGTTTCCACTCTCAGCTGGATCCTGGGGTCCTCTCTAGTCCTTGGTGTGTGATGTCTGTGGGCCTAGGTCTACAGAGCTAGGTGGGGTGAAGTCTGTCAAGAGCTCTGTTGTGCTTTTAAATGAGTGGTAGGATGCTGGGCTGTTGCCTGGGCAACCTTAGGTACCAAGTCTCACTCAGCATCTGTGTCTTAGGCCCAGTCAGTAGAGGGTACTGGGTCTTATTCAGTCTCTGTGTCTTAGGGCCTGGCAACAGGGGTTCCTGGGGTCTCATGCAGCCTCTGTGTTCAGGCCTAGCCAGCAGGGGGTGCTGTGGTATTATGCATTTTCTGTGTCTCAGACTTAGCCAGTAGGGGGTGCTGGGGTCTCTGTCTCAGAACTAGCCAGCAGGGACCACTTGGGTCTCTGTCTCAGAACTGACCAGCAGGGGGTGCTGGAGTCTCTGTCCCAGGGCTGACCAGCAGGGCACCTTGGGGGTCTCTGTCTCAGGACTGACCAGCAAGGGCACCAAGGTCTCACTCAGTCTCTTGTCTCAGGCCTGCAGGTACGGCCATGTCCAGCACCTGGAACATCTGCTTTTCTATGGCGCAGACATGAGCGCCCAGAACGCCTCGGGGAACACAGCCCTGCATATCTGCGCCCTCTACAATCAGGTCAGTGGCATGCACATCCCTCACGCTCACCCTGGGGCGCACTGGGCATTGGGTGGAGGGGCTGGCCTGGGTATCTCTGTGACCCTCAGCCGCTGCCTTACTGAGAACAACCAGAGGCTGGTGAAGCTGCGAGCAGCCTCCGGTCACATTCGAGATCTACAGTCAGCCTCGTGCAATGCCAATGACCCAGGTTGCTCGTTGTTTAAGACACGGGAGGAGCTGGACCCTCCCGCTCCCTTGGCTGAGTGCCAGCCTCTTGGCCCCAGAGCTTGGCACTTGGGTAACCCCTCCACTCTCCTTTTCACTTGTGGTTAAGTGTGTGTAACGAATGTGACTCTCATAAGCGGTAGGCGCGCAGTCCTTTGACAGCACATTCACAACGCTGTATGGCCATCCCCACTATCCACTTCCAGGACTTTCCATCTTCCCAGACTGAATCTCTGTCTCCAGGAAACACCAACTCCAAATCATCCCTGAACCCCTACTCCCCCATCCTGCTCTCTGCTTTAAGGACCTCTGAAGACTAGGATTTGGCAGGAGCTGGCCACCTATGCTGAGCTTCTTCTACTCAGTATCATGTTCTTATGGTCTAACCTGTGGTAAGGAGTGCCAGTCACTCTTCCTTCTGAGGTTTGTTTCCACACCACTGCGGGATGGGCGCCTTTGCTTACCTGCTCTCCCCTGGGTGGACATGTGGCTTGTTCTGCCTTTGGCGGTTGAGGTTTCGTGTTGCCATGAGCCCAGGTGTGCAGATGCAGGGTCTAGCCTCAGTTATCTTCTACCCTCCGTGGGGTCAAACTCCTAAGCAGAATTCAAGGTAAATGACACACTGGTGCCCCACACCCCTCTTCCAAGCTTCCATGTCAGACCCTGGTGGACTGTGTTGTTCTGGAATTCCCAAAGACTGGGGTGGGGGGACATGGTCCCTGCTCTCTGGAAAGGGAGACCTTAGTGGCTGGGACTTGGATCCTGGACCATGAGTACCCTGAGCTGGATGTGGAGGGGACATGCGAGACTGCTGTCCCGCGGGAGGGCTGGGCCTGGTGTTGCTCAAAGGGTGTGGGTGGACTACAGGGTCGGCTTCGGCCAGCAGGGAAGGGACCACTGTCCTTGGTGCTCAAGGTCAGGTTGACATAGGGCCACCCCACTGAAGACTGCTTTCTTCTTTCTCTTCTCACGTCATGAAACCTCAAGTCTGGGGCTAATGACCCGTGGACATGACCCCCGGCACCCCAGCAGAGGGACTGGGGAATGACTCTCCCTCTTGAAGAGCAGAGGGATCTCGGTGGTGAGGCTCTGGTGAGCATACCCTGGGGTGTGGCCTCATTGAACACCGAGTTCTCTTCCACTCTCAGAGCCTAATGCACCACTGACAGTGACCCTAGATGACAGTTCAAGCCTTAGCTCACATCCAAGTTTGTTCCCAGGCTGGCCCCGAGTCCACCCTACTTCTAGCCAGTAACTTTCCTGGATCCTTCACCCTTGAACATTTCTACAAACCCTTCAAGTCCCCACTCCCATGGTCCACATCCAGTCAAGCCTCCTGACTGTAGAATTTGTGCACGTCACGCTCATGATTAGGCTGATGGAGTCAGTGTTTCAGCTGGAGTGTCTCGCAGTGCCCCTGGCTTGCGTGCAGAGTGTATTCACAGTGCAGTCGCCCCAAGGTCCACCATGGAGCTGGGCTGGGGGAACCCTTGTTAAGTGTGGGGATTCTCAGCTGCCTTAGAAAATACATCATGAAGCTTGGCTGGGTCTAGGGAAACATCTGCACCAACATCTGCTTTCTAATGATTGCCTGCTATGGGGAAACATGGCTTAATTTCACTCAGTATATTTCAAGCATATCTTAATCACAAAAAAAATATAGGAAATCACAGTTTCTGTCACTTAAAATCATTGTGGGCACGATGGTCTTTGAAAAGGAGGTTGCGAGATTTTATTAGGCAGCCTGTGTTCTCGACTATATGAGAGACTGGTCCTGCTAGGGTTTACTCCCCATAGCCCCCAGCCAGAGCTGTCTCCATGCCTAGGAGGATCCCCAGATGGCCAGAGCTCCCAGGAAAACCTTTTCCCCATATAATGTCAGTTAGAATAGAGGTAGCTGACCTTCCAGGGCCCTTTGTAAACGATTTATGCTTTGGTCACTGCCTGGCCCCTCTGGTCGCATGTCAGTTGAGCAGCCACAGTATAGCAGTCAAGAGGGACAGCTCATGGAAAGTGGCCATGCTGCAAGAAAGTTATTTGTCCAGTAAACAGGGATGGGGTGGAGGTTGGGGTGGGGGCAGGAGGGGTGATCTGGCCCACAAGCTGTTGGCCATATTTGGAGTAGAAGGCTCCACTGTCTTTTCTTGCACCTCATTTATAGATTTGTGCCTCCCCAGGGCTGGGTGGCTTCCATCCTGCAGACCAGTGAGTCTGAGCAAGGGTGGGATGAGATGTCCACTCTGCAAAGCTGTCCCCTCATGAGGGTAGCCTGTTGCCACCCAGCTTCAGACGATAGACCTGCTCTCTGCAGCCTGGGACACTTCAGCCAAGGTGTCTAATCTTGTGTCATCTCCAAGGGATCCTGTGTTGGTTGATAGGCTCTGGGGTTACTGACCACACAGCCCCTTGACACCGTGACAAGGTGGGGTGTTAGTGAGTGCACCAGAGTCTGTCCTCTCCTGGAGGGGGGGTCTTCAGTCTGTCTCAGCCGTAGCTGTGTCTGAATTGTGTGGGTAAGCTGCTTCAGCCCAGCTCTGAGGGCCACAGTCTTGCACAGCTTCCCGGAGCTCATGGGAAGGATAAGTCAGCCTTTGGCACGGCACATGGATAGTCCTTGGTCCTGCCTCCCCGTGTCACCATCTTGCTGGCATCTGTGCCCATGTCCCATTATCTCCAGACAGGAGATATATATGGCTCCACAGGCTTGGTTGTTGATGACAGAGACCACACCAGGGACATTCCACAGGAAGTGGTGTCATACTGTGCATGCTGAGGATGTGCCCCAGGGAGGGAGAGAATTCAGAAGGGCAAGATTCAGGGCAAGGAGAGACATGGCCTCTGGGACATGGGATAGTGAGGAGGAGGCCTGACCCACTGGGCTCTGCTGGCCATAACCTGGGACCTGGCTGTGCAGTTAGGGAGCGTGAATGTCCTTTGGGTCCAGGGTTGCTAAGAGGCTGAAGCAGAAACCAAACATCTGCGATCCCTGGCATGGGGTGAGGACTCAGCCATCGAGGCTGTAATGGCGGCGTTGAAGATAGTGATGGTGTTGAAGATGATGTTCATGGAGAGTATGGTGGTGGTGCTGGTGATGCTGTAGCTGTTGATGATGAGGTGATGGTAGTGATGGTGATTATAGTGATAAAGATTATAGTGAAGTTAATGGGAAGGATGATGATAGTGACGGTTGTGATGATAACAGTGATAATAAAGTTGATGCTGATGGTAAAGTTAGTGATGCTGATGGTGATGATGGTGGTAATGATGATTAGAGTGATAATGGTGGTAGTAGTGATGGTGATGATGGTGGTGATGGTGTGGCGATACTACTGATAATGATCATCCTTAATGAGCCACTCCTCAGATCTGGAAGCCCCAGGTGTGTAGAATGCTATTCATGCTTTATCAATTTCATCAGGGCACTTCTAATAAAACACACTGTGATCAGAAGATTCTCTTTCCTCTCATGCAATCAACTAATTAGGGCTCTGATTGTAAGCAGCAAATTGATTCTAATCTTTGGGCTCTCTCGCCTCATGCTGGCTTCCCAAGAGCTCCAGAGGGAGAAAGCACTATCCAGAGGGATAATGAGGGATCAGAGGAAACTTAAATATCAAAGGTTACTAGAGCTGCCTGGTTTGTCTAGAAGATAAATATACACATGCACATGTGCACGTGTGTGCGCACGCATACACACACACACATGAAAACATACATTTATACTTGCACAGATGTGCACACACAGACACATACACATGCATACACTCACACATGCATGCACATGCATGTGTACACACACATACACAAGCATACAAGCATGCGTATTACCTTTTGTTAATATGCCTCCTGTGTGTCAGGACAGGAATGTTTTCCATGTGTATCTCTGTGCCTTGCTGGTTTCTCATGGGGCATGTGCCCACTTCCCTGGGGCCATCTGAGAGCCATCATCCTCATAAGGCATCATGGCTTTGGGTCTCTCAGAATGTACTTCTGTCTGTTACTGTAATAAAGCACTTGGACCAAAAGCAACTTTCAGAGGAATGGGTTTTTTTGGCTTACACTTCCAGGTCATAGTTCATCAGTGAGGGAAGTCAGGACAGGAAGCTGAAATGGAAACTATGGAGGAATGCTGCTTGTTGGCTCACTCAGGCTCATGCTTGTCCGCCCTCCTTGTAGCCCAGGACCACCTGCCTAGGGGATAGTGCCGCCCACAGTGGGCTGCTCCTTCCTATACTAATTAACAGTGAAGACACTCACCCACAGGCATTGCCACAGACCAATCTGATCTGGGCAGTCTTTCAATGTGACTCCCTTCTCAGCTGACTCTAGGCTGTGTCAAACGGACAGTTAAACCTAACTAAGACAGATGGCATCGATATAGCCTTTCCTCTAAGAGCCTTGTGGCTACACTGACTGGTGTGTGCATCATACACATCAGAGGAAACTCCTGTCCTGACACACAGGAGGCATATCAACAAAAGGTAATACGCATGCTTATATGCTTGTGTATGTGTGTGTACACATGCATGTGCATGCATGTGTGAGTGCATGCATGTGTATGTGTCTGTGTGTGCACATCTGTGCAAGTATAAATGTATGTTTTCATGTGTGTGTGTGTGTGTGTGCGTGCGTGCGTGCGCACGCATGCATGCATGCGTATGCATGTGTATATTTATCTTCTAGACAAAGCAGGCTGCTTTAGTAACCTTTGATATTTAAGTTTCCTCTGATGGTCAGCATATCCAGGTTAAGACGTGGTGAAGTTAGACTTCTATTCCACTCCCCTCGGCCGTTGGGGTCTGGATGGAACTCAGGGAACACAGGTCAAGCAGAAGCCTGGTGACCTGCAGCATGTGAAATAAGTGGCCTCAATTACTCTGGTCCTTTTTGGGAGACACACTATTAAAGGTTGTAGAGTCACCCTGGTGATGCCTCACAGTGGTGACACCTGATGTCCCCACCTGGTGGTCTCTTAGGAGACCCAGTCTCTATGCTCCTCCCTGTTCTGTAACTAGCATCCTTTTCTCTAGAGTTAGAGGCTGGGATTCAGGTGACCTCCTCCCACCCCCAGCCTGTGACCACACCAGGGCTCGGCCTACTGCCCACCTGCCTCATATCCACCTGATATGTCCTGTCCTCCTTTGACGACCATACAAGGACCTTCAGAACAGTCCACCTTGGACTGACTGCTACTCGTGCCCTCACTCCCACCCATCCCAAGCTCACGGGGACCATGATCCTATGCTTCGATTCTGTGTCCCCAGGGACTGGCGTGGCCATCGGCTTGTCCGCTCTCCACAGGCATGGATGACTGAGATTTCTCAGTCTGTCCCTTCACCTTAAAGTGGACAGGATAGTGGGGCCACAGCTCATGGAGCCAGAGGCACACAGCCCATAGCTGAGTGCAGGGTGGCCTCGGAATGACTCCCCTCAGGGAAAAAGACATATTTTTTTAAGTGTCTCTGAAAATTTGCACCAAGAGAAAAACTGGCAGGGAAATGGCCCTTAGAAGATGAATACAAATCGCTTATGTATTCATACTTCATTGATTTTATTTTAAAAGGATGGAGACCTGCCAGCTAAGACTCACGCCATCCAAGGGAGGGAAGGGGGTGGCTAAGATCTGCATTAGTGACTCGGGGCCTTGCTCACCCTCCCGACCCTGCAGATCGCCCCATTTCTCACCAACCCCTCGCTTCTCTTCTCCTTACCCAGTTGGAGCGGCTTTCCCACGTGCTTGCCCTCCCTTCTGTGGCATGGACCTCTGGCCACCCCAGCGAGGGGCTGTGCCAGGCATGTGAGGCGGAGCAGCAAGGTATAGAAACACATGTCAGCACAGGCATGTGCACACAGGCACATATGCATACGCACCCATGCACACGCGTGTGAAGTCTAACTGTTAGTAAGCCACAAAACGCCTGGCCCTTCAGTTCTGAAGTAGCTCACTGACTGGAACTGTTAACCAAGAATTTGGGGGATCCTGCCAGGGTGGCCCTATGAAATCAGAGAAATCAGGGCTCCACTCTCTAGGCCTTTAGTTTCATTAATAAAAGAATGGAAGCTTTTATCAGAGTTTTGAAGAAAATCCCTACAACAGGCAAGCTGTAAGTCTCAGCAGTTACCTGAGGGAGCCTGGAGGAGAGAAGGGAAAAGCCAGGCATGGAGGACAAGCTGCTTCGTGGTAAGAGCAGAGAGCAAGAGTGAGAGAGCCTAGTGTGCAAAACAAACAAACACAAACAAACCAACAAACCAACAAACCAGCAAGCCACTTAGGCTCTGGCAAGCGTCCAAAAGAAAAAGTCAAAGGAGAAGAAAAACAGGAAAGCTGTGTCTTTTTGAGGCCTGACTCTCAAAGGCGAGCAGACTCAATAGAGTCATGGCGGATCATAGGGACTGTGCTAGGCAGAGGGAATTCTGGGAAGGAAAAGTACAGTATCTCATTGAAGGGATAATTATTCCTCCCATCTTTTTAGCATGGCTCAAGATTAACCCACCTTGCTAGGAGTGCTTTCCTCTTCCCAGGGGTCACCCCTCCTTTCTTGTGGTGTTCCTTCCTTCCGGGGTGGGGGGGAATTTAGCCAGACCATTGACCTGCCCAACTGGAACGTTAGGCCTCCACTCAGGCCGGAGCTGCTGTGTCCGAATGCACTTTGCCTTTGCAGCCTGGCCATCATTGCAAGGCTGGCTTGGGCTCTGGGGTTAGTTCATAAGGGCTCTGAAAACAGCCCCTTCGGGCTGAGTTGAAGGGTTGCCCCAGCTCCTTCCCATGTCCCACTGGGTGGGTGGGGATGACAATACCAGGGGAGGGTTTGTTCCTGGCCTTTTATGGGAATGTCAGGGACAATGTAGGTGCCCTTGAGGGGTTACAGGAGCCAGGGAGGGGTTGCCCAGGCTTCCCCACAGGGCTTTCAATCTCGAGTTCTGATTGGGAAACAGGCTCTGAGTTGCTTTTGGAGCTGAGGGTGTATGGTACAGAGAGCCCCAGGCACGTTCAGTTCCCGTGGAAACCTAAAGCCAGGCTTTTATCAGATCCCTTCTGGCTGCTGTGTGCTGTCCCCGGGTAGGGCCCACCTGCCTCCTCGCCTGAGCCGACATGCTTTTCCTTTCCTTCTTTCTGTTTCCTTTCCTTTCCCCTCGCCCTGACCTTCCCTTCACTCAAGCTCTGTTGGAGTTGGTGTCATTGCCCTAAAGATTTAGGTTGTAGATGACCAGGCCACGATGGGGCAGGCTGGCTGAGGCTTGGGCTCAGGATGCCTGGGGAGCCCCTGGGTCAGGCCAGGGCAGTCCTTCTGTGGCTTCTTATCCATGTAGCCCTCATCATCCTTCTTCTCTTGATGCGCCTTCAGAGCCCCACCTCCGCCCCAGCTCCCGTTACGAGAGCGTCAGCATGCGCACACCCTTTCCAGTTCTGGTGGCCGCAGGAGGACCTCCTCCCAGCTCCCAGGGTCCTAGTGGTCGATGCATCTGGAGCGCAGAGGGAAAACCCCTGCTTCTCTGCAGGGCATCCCACAGACAGAGCCTCCATCCTAGGCTGCACAGCTGCCTGCTGGGCATTCCTGAGTGCAGACATGCAGGGATCTGCTTGGCGAGGGGCCTGGACAGCTGCAACCCAATGGCAAACACTGGCTTAAACGAATCATGCAAGTATTTATTCCAAACTAGAATTCAGCATTCTGAACACCCAACAGGGTCTATTTAATCAGGTAGCCATACACCCCGCTGGGAAGCTTTGTTCAGCAAGGACCAAGACACCACCACCAGGGTCCCGTAATAGCTCATTGCTAGGTTCAGTCCGTGAGGGTCAAATGATAACCACACTGTCACCTAGGGATACACTAAGTGACCATGCCACTGCAGTCAGTCCTTCTTCATCAATACTATAATCTCAGTCTTTTGTGGAATTGTTATTTTGTTTATGTGTGTGTGCGTGCATGTGTGGATACCTGTGAAGGTCAGAGGAGAGCATTGAGTCCCTGGAACTGGGACAGTTATAGACAGTTATTAGTGGCCTGAAGTGGGCGCTGGGAACTGAATTTGTATCCTCTGCAAGCAAACGATGTACTCTTATCCACTAAGCCATCTCCCAATGGTCTACCCTTAGTCTTTGTTGATAGCCACTCATCCACACAGTCCCCCTGGGAGTTTCCAGGGGTCAGCGAGACTTCTTTGTTGGCCCTAGGTGCAAATAAATGGCCAGGGGTAGAGGCTCCTTTCCACTGTGGAAACACTAAAGTGCCCTCCTTCACTTTGTCAGCACTGAGACATGTAATCCTGAGCTTTGAGCAAGGACCCATGGGCTTGGTTCCCCTGCTGGCCAGACCTGTGCCTTCCAGGAAGATTTGTGGGTTCTGTTTGGTTGGTTGGTTGGTTTTGTTTGTTTGTTTGTTTGTTTTTGTTTTGTCCGTTTGCCTTGTGAGAACTGCAGCTGCCCAAAGTTCTACAGAACATTGAGAGCATTGAGTCCTGGGAGCCAGAGTGTAGGCGGCTGCAGAGTTCGGGGCAGACCCTTGTGGGTCTTGCAACTGCAGAATGTTCTAGAACAAACACCCTTACCCTGCCTCAGAATGTTTTACATGGTTCCCACAGTTTCTCTTTCTTTCTGTGTCTTGCCTCCAGTCACCTGTCACATGTTTAATAGATGTGTGTGGAACATCTGTAGAATATTGTCAGGAGTAGACTGGTTTGTCATGGGCAGGTGTGGTTTAAAATTTTCTAGCTTCTGCCAAGCTGTTTTCAAAGCACCTCAGCTGACAGTGATGAGACTCCTTTATTTTTCTTCTCTTTCTTGGTGTGTGTGTGTGTGTGTGTGTGTGTTTGACACAGGGCCTCTCACTGTCCTGAAACTTAGTAATTTGGACAGACTCCAAGCATCTGCTGCTTCAGCACGAGATTGCATGTGTGTGCCACCCCAAAGCACACTTGGTTGCTGTTGCTGTTAAGATTACTTATTTTTCAATTGTGTGCATCTCTGTGTGCACACATGCACATGCATGCATGTGAGTACGGTACCCATGGAGGCCAGAAGAGGGCGTCAGATCCTCTGGAGCTATAGGTGTTCGTAAGCAGCTCTGTGGGTTCTGGGAGCCATGGTGCACCCCAGAGCAGGAGCATCACCTGCTCTTAACTTTGAGGCATCTCTCCAGTCCCGCACCTGACATCTTTACATGGATTCTGGGGCTCAGACTCAGGTCCTCATGCTTGCATGGCAAGAGCTTTCCCAGCTTTCCCATCCCCCATCTGTCTTTGCTCTCCCTGGAAGTGCCACGCCCATTTAACCTTTCAGGCCCAGGCCCCAGACTTCCCATGAGCCTGAACTTGGCAGCATGATGTATCTTGAGATAAAGTCCATGCCACCATCTGACAAGTGGACTTCTGCTTTTCCATTTGCAGGACAGCTGTGCCAGAGTGCTGCTGTTTCGGGGTGGAAACAAGGAATTGAAAAACTACAACAGCCAGACACCATTTCAGGTAAAGAGAGTCACTGACTGCGCCATGGCGGGCTACAGCATAGAGGTAGCGCAGGGCCAATGATTGCAGCCACGGTATCTCCTGGGAGGAGGCGCACTGCAGTCCTGCTGCACGATTGATGTGGTTCCATTTGCCTGTCCACATAGCCTGTGTCCTGTAGACCAAAAAGTGGGAATAATGTAGAGACTCATCTCTGTAGAAGGTTCTAGAAGGGCCATGAAGTAAGACCACTTCAAATTCTGCAGCTGTTGGAAAGTGCTGACTAAACGGTGTGTCTCAGAGTGTGAACTTGATGGGAAGGGGGCTCGCCGCTCTCTGTGCCCTCCCTCTCTGCCATCCCAGAGAGTCCAGGAGAACAACCTCCACCGGACCTTGGCTTGCGACCTTCTGGGAACATGCAAATCAATTCATAATTGCTCATAAATTAGGGGAAATGCATAGGACACAAAAGTTAACAACTTAACCATTTAAAAAGATTTGATAAAACCAATTTAGTGACTTTAAGGGCATTCAGAGTGTCACTGTGCCATTACTACTCTCTGGCTAAGAACTCTACCATCACCCCAAAGGAGGTCTGTCCCTCTGACTAGTGCTCTCAGTCCCTACCTCAACTCCTAGACAGCTGCTTCATCCCCTTTCTGTCCGAATGGAGTCTTTCCTCATGGGCGGTTCCTACAAAGGGTACACATAGGGCATGACTGTGTCATTGTGACTTCTTCAGTTGAGGGTGACATCTGATGTGCAGCTTGACAAGCCACGTCGCCTCGTTGTATCCCACTGTGGCAGGTTTCATATTGGTTCCCACGTTGAGCAGTGTAGGAAGACAGATGAAAGGGTTTTCTTGCTCTATTGTCATATAGGATTGAGGGTAGAGCCCTTTGCTGGTGACCAGGAACTCTGTAATCCCTGCATTCAACCTGTTCTAAAGCCTCTGCTCAGCCAAGAGACGAGTCAATGATGATGCCTCTTGGCATGGGGTGATATCGTGGTTCTAGAAGCTGTGGTTTGGTGGAAAATGTATGAAGTCTTCCAGGCCATTCTAGGCCCCCTTTCTCCAGGGTTTTGGAATGTCTTTCCTGGTTGAGGCGTTCAGTAGGGCCCTGTGCTATTGGTATCATGTACAGTTGTTTTAAGAGTAAGGTTGACTTGTCTTCTTCTCTAGGGACCTTCTTCTTTGTGGCATGTCATAAGCAGGTTCCTGAGATAACCCACTGTAGTCTCCCCAGGTGTGTCACACATGGTATCAGCTAGCCTTGGCAAAGTCCACAAGGGACTGGACCTGGACACACTCATGCCCATGCGTGGCTGTTCTTCAGGAGTTGCTGTGTGTAAAGCTAGCCGCCAGGATTCTGATTAGCCTGGCCCCACTAGGAGCTATGGCCCAGGGTTCCCCTCCTGTCATCTCAGAGGTGGCCCCGGCATAGTTGACTCTATCACTGGTAATTGTGGTCAGTCCAGCCTCCAGCCCTGAGGGGGAAGGCTGAAAACCCCGGTACTGATCTGGGCTTTCAGGCTTGTGTCCCTATACCCGCCTCAGCCTTGAGGGAGACCATGAACTAAGTTGGTCTGTCTCATTATCATATTTATATAGAGAGGAACCCAAGAGGTGTTAAGAGCTCTGTTCTATGAATGGAGGTAAAGGCCAAATATGAGATGTGTGGTGGTGGTGATGTGTGTATGGTGTGTGTATGGTGTGTGTATGGTGTATGTATGGTGTGTGTTTGGTGTGTGTATGGTGTGTGTATGGTGTGGTGTGGTGATGTGTGTATGGTATGTATATGGTATGTGTTGGGGTGTGTATGTGTATGTGTGTGTACACATGGTCATGTGCAGGTTCAGTACATATTATCTGCCTTGTTTTGTGATACAGGGTCTCTCACTTGATCTTGATCCTGAACTTAGGCTGGGCTGCTGTCTACCCCTTATTGCTGGGCTTGCAGGCATGTGTCGCCCCACCCCAGCTTCTTAAAAAGTGGGATCTTTAGATCAGCTGGGACCCTAACATGAGAGTCATCATCTCCCAAGCCCTGAAATATGTATTTCTTGCTGTACATCACAGCAGCACAGGGTCTGGAGTCAGGCAAGATTGTGGCAGTCTGAGAGAAAGTATCGTCGGCCCTGCTGGCTGGCAGCTTGCTGTCCCCGCCAAGGGCATGTGGCTGGGGAAGCCGCTCATTTCTAAGTCTCTGCTCTCCAAAGTTCTGTGAGTCTTATTTGGGATCCGGGCTCTGCGTTCCCATAGAAACAGGGGAGTTGAAGTTGTATTTCTAGACGAAGGACAGGAGCCCGAACTACCTAAAATGTGACTGGCAGATGATACATATTTATGATGGAAAGAAATCCAGGTTGAATCTGCCGTCTTGGCCAGGCCAATTCACACTACGCTTCAAGTGACAGCCACTTGCAGGTGATGCTGCTTGCAGGTGTTGGGGAGATGAGACCCAGCCAGGCTATATCCTCTCTCTCCCACTAACAGCACATCAGGCAGACAGGTAGCCAGCAGATAAATAGACACATACTGTACTGTGTCACGTCTGCTAAACACAAGAGAAGCAAAGCATGGTGGGAAAGCAGAGTGAACCGGAGGCTGGTGTCCCAGATGTCTTTCATGATATCAGAGCAGAGGCCAGGAGAGAGGAAGGGACGGAGGGAGGGGCCTCTTGAGTCTCTGATAAAAGGGGTCTGGAGCTGCTGGTTTGTGCAAAGGCCCTGGGGTCAACATATGCCTGCCTGGTGGGCTTTCAGAGCAGCAACGCCGGCCAGCGGGGAGAGTGCAAGGACCAGCACCTGTGATTGGAAACGATCGGGCCCATAAGGCTTGGCAGGGGCTTTGGGTCTGATTCTGTGTGCATGGCCAGCAGAGCAGAAGAAGGTTCTGGATGGAAATCAATAATTCATTGTGAGAGCCAGTCACCATGCCACGTGATCTGCAGTATGGATGAGATCTTAGACTGCAGATGAGTTGTCTGGGCTGAGACACAGTGTACACCCGCTGTCAGAGTATGAGACACGGGACAGTGGAATCCGAATTTTAGGAAGTGAGACCCCAGATCCGAGTCCCATTGCCTTGTGTCTCAAGTGCTCGGGGGACCTGGAAGTCATTCTAGGAGTTGGCACCTGTACTGCTTAATCATGATCAGCAACTTGATCAGGATCTCACCTAGGAGACAAATCTCCGGGCCTGTCTGAAGCAGCATCTAGATGGGGTTAATCCTGAATGGGGAGACCATCCCATTATCTGTGGTTCCAGACTGAGTAAAAGGGAGTGATTTGAGACAATGGTCTCCTCTCTCTGCTTCCTGACACAGACACAGTGTGTCCAGACACCCCACTCTCCTGCCGCCATGCCTTTCCTGTACTGATGTACTGAACTCCCAAACTGTGAGCCAGAGAAACACCCCCTCCTCAAGTTGCTGTGTCAGGTGTGTCACAGCGCTGAGATAAGTGTGTAAGACACTACATTTGTACTCACAGATGTCCCCTTCCCGCTCTCTTCACCTCCTCTCTCACCTCAACCACCCAGGACTTCCACCAAGCACACCAAACACATCCATGCCCCGGGACCTATATGTAATCGGGCACCTTTGTAAAGAGAACTCACCTGCAGTATCCTACCCCAGCAGGAGCACCCGAGGAGTCCCGTGTTGAGAACTAGTTGACACCATATAGAGTTTCCTGTTTGTATATTAATACTTCACACTGAAAATGGGGACAGATAGCTGAGGATAGCCCATTGGGGAGGGCAGAAGGTGAGAGGAAGACTGGACAGCAGAAGCAAAGATGCTGGGTGAGAACAAAGACAATTGGGACATGGAAGGGACCTTCCAAGTTGTCATGACCTGACGACATGATCGTCATGTCATCATGATCTGATGTCACGATCCTCAGTGTGGTGGGAATGGGTGTGGCCTCCATGAGAGACAGCATTCAAGTTCTCCAGAGGACTTCTAACAAAGAGACAACAGCGTCTGGAGGGAGGTCAAGACCAGTGCAGAGCTGACTGAGGAGTAGCCGGGTCCAGGGTCTGAACGTGGATTTCCAGAGGAAGAAGAAACATGCAGAGACCTCTCAGGACAGTGCCCAAGAAGAAGGGCCTGAGGCCTGCTGCTGGAAGGCTCTCCAGAATACCAGTGTAAGATCCAAGAGATGTTGTGGCAGGGTGAAGTTCTCTAAGGGCCCAGAGCTCATAAAGACGACATCCCGAAGGCTTGCAGGGAAACCTCAGTTCCAGAGGAGAGTCAGGGGTCAGACACTGTGGGAAAAGCAGGGAAAGCTGTCATCCTTCCCCTTGTACATGGGAGCTGTCCCATGTGACTAGCACACATTCTCATAAGGACCATGCCCGGGGCTGCTGCAGGTAGTGCCCCCAACACGGGACTAGATTGTTAGCACAGTCCTGAGCTAGGGGAGACCCAGCAGTGGGGGAGCCTCAAGGAAGGAGGTATCTATCAGGAATGGCACTGGACAGAAGGAGCTTGTCTATGGGTTTGCACTGGAGGAGCTTGTACTGCACAGTCAACACCTGTCAGAACCCGGCAGTAATTGTAGTCAGGCAGGCAGATGTTAAAATATGGCCACTGCTCCCTGGAGGGATGTCTACTCAATGTACTTACAGGGGACCATCTGCCTGGCTGTGGCAGATGTAGGTAATGCCCCATGGTGATTAACCGAAGCTGGACATACTTATCCGTGGCTGTGGAAAATGATCGAAGCCCGTGTCTTCCTAAGTTACGTTTAACCAGACGTAGCCAAGGAGGACCAACAGCCACTTTTTCTGTACACTTGGGCAAAAGCCACTATGAAACATGGTCAGCACACGTGTGGCGTGTGGGGCAGGAATGGGTGGCTTATAACCGGTGTGGAAGATTGACTTCTTTCAACCAGCTCCCTGGATGTGTGACAGGAAGGAAAGTCAAAATTTGATTTCGTGTTTTGAAAAATAATCTCTCACGTTTTCTCTTCCCACCAATACCATATATAATCTCATCTGCGTTGCTGAAGAGCAGATAGCTTTAGGATCTTCCCAGGGGTCTGGGCGGCCACCCCTCTGGCCCAGTCATCTCTGCTGCTCCTCAGACCTACCCCAGCTTTCCAGAAGGTCTGGGCTCCCGCTCAGTCCTCAGGCATCGCTTGCACCCTGAGAGGAACACCTCGGCCTCTCCAGGTTTCTGGGGTCTCAGAATCACCATGTGGTGTCCGTGCTATAGTGTTATCAGCCCAAACCCAGATGCCAGCACCAGCCTGTCCCCTAGCCACATTCCTCCTGGCCCTGGATACATCAAGGTGGGCCACCAGCTTCGTCTGCCCAGTTCCCTGGGCGGGACTCTGACATCCTCACAGCTAAGCCCATGTTTATCAATGAGCTTCATAACTCTCCCTGGCCCCACGGTCTCCAGGGATAAGAGCTCTTCGAGTCAGGTGACTGCTTGAGCATGGAGGGAGGCAGGAGCCCTGCAGCCGAGTGGGACTCCATGCCCCACCCCCACCTGGCCGGGGAAATTCCTATCTCCCTTCAGACTCACCTACGCAGGAGCCTACTGCTTGCTATGCACATTTGGGGGAGTTATAAATAGTCCCCAACTCAGCCTCTTCATCTGACGCACAGCTGTGTCTTCCATCTATGTGATTTTGGTGACCTGGACCCTCAGGAAAGGAAACTAGGCAGACAGTTTACTGGGTAAAGAACTGCCTGGTGACAGCTTCATGTAGTTTTTCATGGATACCACTAGGGGGCGGTGTGAGCATAGGGCACCTTGGTACCAGGTGTACAAGATGAGGGGCTTGTAAAATGCAATTGATGAGAGTCGTGGATGGTCTAGATTCTTAGCTTGATGGGTTTTAGGATCAGCTAGGAAACACCTCTGGTGTTTCTAAAAGGCATTTCAAGAGGGTTTTTTTCCTTGTTTTTTTAAATTGTGTGTGTGTGTGTGTGTGTGTGTGTGTGTGCATACACAGCACTGTACATGAAGAGGCAGAACACAGAGTCCGTACTCTATTTGTAGTCTCTCAACTTATTTCTCGATACAAGTTCTCCCTGAATCTGGAGCTCACAGATCCGGCGAGCCTGGCTGACCAGGGCGCCCCAGGGATGGTCCCTCCCCACTTCCCAGCACTGTGATTAAATGTGTGTGGCCCTGCCCCGTGCCTGGCTTCTTACATGGGTGGGGGCACCGGAACTCTGTTCCCCAGACATGCACGGTAGCTTCTTTACTCAGCCATCTCCTCGGGCCCTCTAGAGAGGTTTAACTGCAGAAGCGAGACCCTGAACGTGGGCAGCGCCATCTCACAGGCTGGCACCCGGGGCTGATAACGAAGAGAAAGTGAGCTGGGTACTAGCAGTCATCTCTGCTTCCCGCTGTGGGTGCCACGTGACCAGATGCCCCACCACGACGGATGGTACCCTGGAGTTGTGAGCCTAAGTTAGCCCTTCTCTCACCTTGCTTCATTTTTTAAAAAAATATATTTATTTACTTATTTGTGTATATATACGTGGGTGTGGATATGGAGGTCAGAGGACAACTCATAGGACTCCTCCCACTGTGTGGGACTCAGGGGTTGGTGGGCATTTATTTGGTGGGCAGCTTCATCCACTGAGCCATCTCTCTGGTCTTCAGTTGTTTTTGTTAATTATTTTGTCTCCAAATTGAGAAAAGTCATTAATATACCCCCATAGTAGGAGATGTTAGAATGGGGCCCTCACCAGACACCAGATCTGTGCCCAGGATCCTGAGGTTCTGCACAATTTGACTGTCACGGGGATGTTGGACACTCCATCTCTACCAAAACCGCAGTGTGCCATCAGCTTCAGTCTATCTCTAGAGGCAGAGGGGCCTGTGGGAGACACGATGTGGCACCTGGGTCTCCATTTCATCCCCGCCTCACAGGCTGACCTGGGATATTGCTTATGAAGTTGAGACATGCAGAGGTCCCAGGTCACACCAGGGTAGCCAGCCCTTGGCTCCCTGTGTGGTCCACAGAGGAGGACGCTCAATGGATCTCAGCCTCTTCCTCCTCCTTCCCTCCTTCCGATACTTTCCAGAATGCTCCTGCATGACTTTAACCGACTAGTGGTGTGTGTGTGTGTGTGTGTGTGTGTGTGTGTGTGTGTGTGTGTGTGTTGTGCACCACAGTGAGTGCTGCAGGTTCACAGCCCCAACTACCACACCCAGAACAGGTCATGTGGCATCCAGCCAGGAAGCAGAGTGCTCACTACTCTCACTTTCTCCTTTCTAACAACCCCCTGGGAAGTGTTGCCCACAGGTAGAATGGGCCTTCTTGCCTCAGTTAACCAGATCTGGAAACTCCCTGACAGGTATGCTGAGGTCTCTCTCCATGTGATTGTTCTAGACCCTGTCAAGTTGACAAGCGGTAAGCACTGAAGAGACACCTTGAGTCTTTGCACAGGCATAACTCTCTGTTAGCTTATGTCCCCAAGAACTAGTTACTCTTGGGACTGTGGTGGGCAGTGACACTTGTGGACAGCCGGTTCCTCTGCTCCCTTTGTCCAGAGCAGGTTGTATGCACCAATAGGATAGACTGAACCCAATGCTAACACGGCTGCCCATCTGGGCCCCGTCCAAGGGTTCATCTCGGGGAGATTTTTCATGCACTCTTAGCAAGATTGATCACTGGGATCTCTGTGGAGTCAGGGAGGCTTTTGGGGTCATGTGGAAGATATGGCACTGGTTCTCTTAATAGATTTTCATGGACCCCCTTCACCATTGCTGGCCTTCCTGGGAGTGCAGAGGGCAGCCTCAGGCCCGTGGCCATTATGCCCACGTCTGCAGACACACGGAGCATTGGTCCTGTCAGTCACTCTGTTAGACCTAGAAGCCTCTGTGAGGCGGAGTCTTAGCATGCCTGGGCTGTGAGTGACGAGCCTGGAGCAGGGAAGGAGAGATGCTGGGGCTATGGATTCAAGTCTTCCTAGATGAGAGGCACCGCTGACAAGGGCCCTGCAGGAAAGGTCAGGCCAATCAGGAAATCCCAAGACAGCAAGGAACAGTGGCAGCATCTTCTGAGAAAGAATGCAGTTCGCACAGAAGTCCAGTGTTGAGGAAGGCATGGAAGGCACATAATTCACCCTATGCAAGGCCGTGTGCTACCACCATTGCTGTCTCCGGTGTCTTGTCTCCACGCGGGGGACACCCTGTGATGCTTGCTGTGGGGGCTCTGGCTAGTGCTTGCTGTGCTTCCAACCTGCACCAGCTTAGAAGGAACTCTTCACACTGGGGAGAATGCTTGCATCATGGTTGCTAATGTAGATGGAAAAAAATTAAATCCATTGCTTCAAAACTATTTGATAAAAACAAGCTGGAGTTGGGGTAGCCTGCACTTATAATCCAAACACTGGGGAGGCAGAGGCAGGAAGATTCCTAGGGCTCGATGCCCTGCCAGCTTAACATACTAGTGAGTTCCAGGCCTTTAAAAAGAGGGCTCGGGCAGAGAGATGGCTCACTGGTTAAGAGCACCAGCTGCCCTTGGCAGAGGACCTGGGTTCAGTTCCCAGCATCCATACAGCAACTCACAACTGTCTGTAACTCCAGCTCCAGGAGATCAGATGTTCTCTTTTGCACTCTGCAGCTCCTGCACACATACTACACACACACACACACACACACACACACACACACACGGAAACACAAATACCCATAAAAACATGAATGGCTGCCATCCGAGGAAAGGCATGGTCCTCTAAGGTATATGTGTATGTGCACACATGTACCCTACACACCTGCGTCCCCACATAAGCATACACACAGAGATGTTCAGTAGTGCATGAGACGGTCTTAGCCTGTGAGTCTTCCCCATTTTTTATTAACATTTTGAGAGTACGCCTCAGAGGTTTGGTATTTAAGAAATGGTATTTATTCAAGAGAGAGAAATCTCAGCTAGCCATGACATTAATAAGGACAAATTGATCTCAATTAGTGAGAGAGAGCAGCATGGGATTAGGAGGGGTCTGTTCCCCGCTGGCTTCAGGGACAAAGGATAGTCCCTAGAGGATATGAATCTCAGGACACCTGTGACTGATGCCTTCAAGTAATTCTGTGCTTTATTTGAAGCTCTTCACAGAACACGAGCAGGAGCTGACAGTGCAAGTTTAGCACCATGGGAGAACTTCTACCAGGAGCAGGGTACACACGTGTTCTCCCAGCCCTCAGGAGGCAGAGGCAGGAGGCTGCGTAAGTTTGAGGTCAGTCTAGTCTGTATAGCCAGTTCCAGGCTGGCAAGTTTCCAAGCTGGGGAGACGGCTCAGTTAATACAGTACTTGCCTCAAGCACGAGGACTTGGCATTTGAGCCTCAGCACCGACATGAGACACCAGGAGTGGTGGCTCATACTAATAATCCCAGTGCTAGGGAGGCAGAGACGGAAGGAGCCCTGGGGCTTCCTGGCCAGCCCGCCTTGCCTGATGAGTGAGGGAGGCCCAGGTCCCTGGATGCGGCGGCCGGCGGTGTGAATGGGAAATGTCTCCCCAGTGGCTCAGGCTTGGAACACTTGGTTCCCAGTGGGTGGTGCTGTTGGGGAAGCTTAAGAAGTGCGGCCTTGCACATCATTAGGATGAGGCTTTGAGGGTTTCGAGCCTTCCCTGCTCCTGGCTCACAGTTGGATGTGCACTCTCAGCTTCCCACCCCTGACACCATGCTTGCTGCTTTCTGCCCTGCCGCACCGTCAAGACCCATAAGCCAAAATAAACTCTTCCTTTTATAAGTTGCCTCGTGTCTTAGTCAGGGTTTCTATTCCTGCACAAACATCATGACCAAGAAGCAAGCTGGGGAGGAAAGGGTTTATCCAGCTTACACTTCCACACTGTTATTCATCACTACAGGAAGTCAGGACTGGAACTCAAGCAGGTCAGGAAGCAGGAGCTGATGTTACTGGCTTGCTTTCCCTGGCTTGCTCAGCTTGCTTTCTTATAGAACCCAAGACTACCAGCCCAGGGATGGTACCACCCACAAGGGGCCCTCCCCCCTTAATCACTAATTGAGAAAATGCCTCATAGCTGGATCTCATGGGGGCACTTCCCCAACTGAAGCTCCTTTCTCTGTGGTAACTCCAGCTTGTGTCAAGTTGGCACACAGAACCAGCCAGTACACCTCCGTCCTGCTTTATCACAGCAAGGAAAAAACATCTAAGATGCAGGGAGAGAGACCCTGTCTCAAAAAAGCAATGTCTGTGCCTCCTAAGGAATGACAAAGTCGTTCTCTGGCCTCCACAGCACACATATGAATGCACGCGCACACACACACACACACACACACACACACACACACGTGCCCTTACAAATAAGAACATGCACACACACCTACACAAATTGTTCCTTCAAAGCTATAGAGCACCCATGACAACTCCTTCTGCCCCCAATTTTATGGGGATTGACACACGATCCAGCTGCTTTCTGGGAAGGCGTCATTCGGGGTGAATCCGATTATTCATCTGTGAAGTATAGTTGGCTCCTCAGCTCGGACCTGGCACAGACTATGAGTGTTTGTTGGCTACCCGAGTAGAAAATAGTCAGTTACTGGCATCTAAGCTCTGGAGATGACTTGACTTCAAGGCAACAGTTTTGGTCTGCACTTTTCCCGGGGTGGCATTGCAGGGACTGGAAGCACAGTCAGGGAGGCTCCTGGCCCCTGGTGACACACCCTAAGGATCCTCAGGGCCTGGCTGCCTCTTAGCTGCCTCTGCCATGGTTCTTATTTCGTGCTTAGAGAGACGGATTCTCCTCAGCCTGACCCTGCCCTCAGTTCCGGGGCTGGTGCTCTGAGGCCTGACTAGGGACACAGTTCAGGTCCGTGTGGAGCAGACCCCTGGGTTCCTGGGAGTGGTCTGGAATGTTGGTGACATGGGTCTCCTGAGGCCTGGATGGCTTCTCTGTTTGCTTCCTGCACGGGAACACTGGGTGCCGCTGGCGGTCCTGAAGACCCCTCAGCCCCTTTGCTTCCTCTCTGTCAGAGAGGAGCCAGGGTAAGGTGGGGGTGGGCTCTGAGGGTGCATCAAGAGAAGAAGGGGGGTCTGGAAATTGCTATTTCCTGAATCTCCAGTTAGGGGTGACCCAGACAAGTGCTTCCTCCAGACCTCTGAGGGATGGCCTTAGGGTCTGTGGAACCAGTCCCCACCACGTGAAGAGCAGAGTGTCTCCAGGGAGGCATCTGCACAACAATGCCTCTTCCAAGAACATGCCAGTTTGGGTTGAATAAGATGTCTCACCCATTGCCAGGGGAAGGTGTGGTGCCATGGGGAAGGAAGGGCTTGTGGAGATGTTGTTGAAGATTGCTCAGAGTCCCTTTTAGGAGTTCCTCCAGAACATTTGTTATGCTAATTTTGGACTGCAGGGATGATGCAGGCGTGAAGTGGATGGTGTTTTTCATTCTTTTTGTAAAACATTATAAGGGTGGTTTTTCACTCCAGAAATGTAACAAACATAACGGGGTTGTCGATAACAAGAATCCATGCAAGAAAGATGGCCTGGGGTGCCATAGGCTCTGTCCCTAGCACAGCACAAACTGGAGTTGCTGTCACATGCCTGTAATCCCCAAATTCAGGAGGCAGAGGTAAGAGGATCAGGAGTTCAGAGTTTGGGGCCAGGCAGAGCCCCCTGAGACCCTGTCTCAGACCAATCAAAAGAAAACCAAAATAGGCATTCAAGTAACAGGCAGGCACTTGGAAAGCAGCAGGCCTCGCTGGTGGGAGGAGACAGGAAGGCAGGCTCCTGCCACCAACCTGGAGGCAAGGCAGGCCTTTCAGAGTTGTGCTTTTTCCTTGGTAACATGTCTGTGCCATCGAGACACCGCATCTCCATCTGAGCGAGCGGCTCGCCCTGCTGACCCCCTGACGGCACAGGAATAGAGGGTAGAGTTAGATGGATACGTGTCTTTTCAGTCGCCCTTGGCCTGATGTGACATGGCTACCCAGTGGTCCTGGGCCCGGGATGAGGGGAGGTACCTCCCTGTGCTGCCCCAGCTTTAGCAAGGTGTCTCCCATTTCACTGCTCTGGGGCCTGGGGCCTGGGTACATCCACAGCACAGCCATCATGGTGTCAGAGCCATCTGCACACATCCCAAATATATAAATATATAAAATATAAGTATATAAAACCATCCTTGGGCTGTTCTAGACGCTTCACAGAAATGAATCTCACCACCTGTGGCCGTGTTAAACAGCTTCTCTAGGAAATGTTATATATTTACAAAGGGTATAGGTTGGATTGGCTCATAGCGTAGGGACTGGAAAGGCCAACAGAAGCTGTCTGCACGCTCTGCTCTGTGTTGAAAGGCTGAGGACGCGAGAGTCTAACTTCAGCAGAGGTTGGTGGCTGCGGCAGCAACAGTAGTGGTAGACGAATCCAGAAAAGGAAGAAGAGAAGAGGAGAGAAGAGAAGAGGAGAGAAGAGAAGAGAAGAGAAGAGAAGAGAAGAGAAGAGAAGAGAAGAGAAGAGAAGAGAAGAGAAGAGAAGAGAAGAGAAGAGGAAAAGAAAAGGAGAGGAATGGAAGGGTAGTGGAGAGTAGGATAGTGGAGGAGAGGGAAGGAGAGGAAGGGGAGGAGAGGGAAGAGAGGCACAGGGCACCTGCCTTTTCCACAGACCTCTTGATATCGGGACTTCCTGGTGCTTCCTGTTAGAGGATGCCACCCAAGTTGAGGGAGGGTCTTCCCCACTCAGCTCAACATTTCTGGAAATATCCTCACAGACACACCCACGTTGAAATGAAGAGTAACCACCATAGCGAGGAAACAGAGCTGAAGCTGGGGTGGCGGTGCAGCCTGCAGCCCTAGCGCTTGGGAGGTGGGGGCAGGAAGGTCAGGGGGGCGTTCAGGGTTATTCTCTGATACACAGTGAAGTCAGGTGGCCAGGGGTGGGGGTGGTGTAGCTGGAATGACACTAAGGCAGTGTGCTTTTATAATAATGACTGGCACCACTTGTGTTAGTCTGTGCAGACTTTCATGGTAACATATCTCCATAATTCCAGTGGCTTCACGTGCTTGGCAGTGATGTTTCCGAGTAGGCAGTAGCTTTTCCTCAGAGGTGCAGAGTGCAGGCAGTCAGTGGGGAAGAGGAGACCCTAGGAGTCCAAGCACATAGACAGGACTGCCTCCTGGTGGCTGTAATTAAGAGATTTCCTCTGTGCCTAAAGTGACCATCACCTAGGACAGAGCAGCCATTGCTGTGACCTGTGGCATCTGAGCCACAGTGGCCACACACAGCAGGTGTGGCTTGGAAATTCCATAGTCAGCCGGGCTGACTGGCTTCCTATATGGCAGTGTGACATTGTTGACTTAATTGGGTTAATGCACACCCTCATTGAGGGGCACCTTTGGGCATGTCGTGAGCAAGTTCATGCTCAGGGTTCTCATACTGTTCTGCAGACACAGTCTCTGGTCAGCACACAGGGATCGAGTATTGTGCATGGATGCCAGTTCTTGATGTCACTCAAGGCATGATGGAAGAGATGATAAGGCCTGGCTCACATGCACTTCCATGGATTTCAAGGCTCCTCCAGCTCTCTGCTCCTGTGTATCCTGAGCCTTGGGGAGCACCAAGAGTGTCATCGCTGTGTTCTGATCTGTTCACTGTGGCGGCTGCCCTCCCTCCCAGGGGAGAGTCCTGCATGACTTTGGAGTCACTCTGTCCCATTCTCCAGGGTGTACTCCCGTGCAACTGACTCCTCTCTCTCTGTCCCAGGCTCAGTGTGTGTCTTGGAGGTTGAAGGTGCCGTTGTCATGGCTCAGGTCAGGGACTCGTTCTTGTCCTCGAGACCTGCCTACTCTTGTCAGTGTGAGAGCCTGACACATCTGCCTAGTCTTGTTCTAGCTTTCTTTCCTTGGTTCTGACTCTGCTCCTGGGACCTATTGGAGGGAATTGACTCCTCCTGAGGGAGACCCAGCCCCCAGCCATCTTTCTTTTTCTTCTCTAGGCCCCTGGAAAACTGCCTCATGTTCTGGATAGATGCAAGGAGGCTCTTGCCACGTCATTCCCCAGGAGGCCCTTTCTGGGGGTGAGGTTGCCTTGGCAACCACACTCAGCAGCCCTCCTTTGGTGCCTTGTGGGCCCCTGGAGTCTATTCCTTCCTGAATCAACCTTCACTGGTTGACCTGAAGTGGCCTCCTCTCAGTCCGAGAGTCTCTCCTTCCAGACCTTGGGAATGCTGTTTTAGTGGACACCTATGGCCCCGGCTTCTCTCCATAGACAGAAGGGCCTAATAGCAGGGCCATCGCTTAACCGGGTTTCAGGCAGGTTGTTTAAAATGGGCCTTCTATTAACTCGAATTCTCTAGAAAAGCAGCAAGGCTTAAAATACATCAACATGCATTTATAAGCATGTGTACACTTTTGACAAAGACCACTGATTCTGCTTTATGGATTTCTTTGAGTATTTATTTATGTGTGTGTGTTTATACATTTGTGCACATGCACTGAGCTGCACATGGTGGCCAGAAGAAGGCGTTGGATCCTCTGGAACTGTAATTACAGATAGTTGTGAGGCACTGTATGGGTGCCGAGAACGGAACTCTGGTCCTCTGGGAGAGCAGCCAGTGCTGGAGAGCCATCTTCCCAGCCCCTTGACCTGCTTTAAAAGAAGTGAAACAACAACAACAACAACAACAACAACAACAACAACAACAAACCTGTTCATTCTGAATTAAATCTAAGTGAAAGCCTAAGTGAAAGGATGGGTCACCTTGAATGACACACTCCACTGTGGAAACAGTTACATGACCTTCATAGCCACAGAACAAGGGAGTATAAGTCAATGCATTTTACAACATGTCAGGAGGGGACCTCCTCTGTAGCTCAGATCTTACCTTATGACATTCCATCTTCTGTGTTGGTGGAGGAAAAACTCTGCTCTGCTCAGTGATGTATTTACCTCATAGCCATGAGAACACTGGGTTGGATACAGAGGTCAAAAGTAAATGGCTGTTGAAGAGCCTGCGCAGCCAAGGTGATTTGGCTCTCAGAGGACAGCATTCCTGCTCTCCACAGCCTTTGTCCTCCGACAAGGTCAAGATTCAGGATTCTGCTGTAGATATGATGCAGTTTCTTTAGAGAAGGGCAAGGGGTGTGTGGTGTGTGTGTGTGTGTGTGTGTGTGTGTGTAGACTTCAGTGGTCTGTTAGCTACACACACACACACACACACACACACACACACACTGGGCTGGGGGGAGTAGATGGGGGGTATGATGGGGATGAGGGAGAGAGATTTACTACAAGAGTGCCGGCTCCTGTGATTTTGGGTGCTGGGGAGTTCACCTCCCACAGCTGGAACCTCAAGAGAGCTTATGGTGGGAGTTCCAGGCCAAGGGCAGGAGAGAAGGCTAGGCTAAAGCTACCAGGCTGAATGGACCCCTAAGCATTCCTCAGTCTTGTTCTGTCCAGGGCCCCTGGGATTGGATGCTTCCCCCCCATCCCCCCACCACTTGGGGAGAGCCATCTGCTTTAGAGTTACATTGAAATGCTAATCTGGTCCAAGCCTGCAGAGCATCCATGGATAATCTTGGCATCTCAATAAAGTGGCAGGCCTGGCAGATCACCTCCCCCCCCCCCCCCGTCCCTTTCCCCCTCCTGGTACTTGTCTCCACGTCTGAATGCTGCCCTTTGCTGGACCCCTCAGAAAAGGGGTGCTGTTGCTCCTCCAGGGAACTAGCTAGCTTGTAATCTCTTCCCAACATGGGCCAGCAGGTTTCCTCACCTGTCAGCTGCATGGACCCCCTCCTCTGGGCAATGCCTTGGCCTCTGAGAACAGGGTCTCCCACACCTCCCACAGTTCTCAAATCCAAGGCACCAGGCAGAGAAGTGACCCTAAAGTCAGGGCAGGAGGGACAGTATCAGTGTCATCTCTTAAGTCTACTCTGGAGTAGGAATGCTTTAGAAATCTCCATGAATATTCAAAGGCAGTCAGAGTTAACTCGGCTCAGGGATTATTTATTTGAACACTGTAGGAAGCGTCATTGTTTATAAAGTAGATAGGAGAGAAGCCTTTGTCTCTGTGTTTCTTTTGAGCCTCCTTCTTATAGAACTGAATTCTTTTCCTTTCAACGCAGAAGGAGGCAGAGAGCCTTGAGCTCTGCAGGTGGGAAGGGAGAAGGCAGGAGATTGTGGGAACTGAGGGTGGATTGCTGCTTTGGAGACTTTATGAGGACCCCACCCCCACCCCAGACCCCCCAGATTCCAGATTGGGAGCTGGTGAATCTGCCTTCTTTACCTTTTCTCAAAGACAAAAAGAAAAATACAAATCAAAGCACATTACAGGCTACTGGGGTGGAAACCCGAGGATTGAAGGCTTGTGACTACACCCGCTTTTCCTACCAAGTTTTAAGTTTCTGGTTTTAGGGGTTCAGCTTCCTTTTGATAGAAGGTGAATGAGTGGGGGCAAGAAGTACTCGAGGAACATTCTAGAATATGTATTCCTTTGTAAGTAGTTTGACTTTCAAGGGGCCTCTTTAGCTACCAGGCACACCATTTGTAAGCATGAAAAGCCCCTTCCTTACTTCGGGTCAACAGTAATAAAAATGCATGTCTCTCAGCTCGGAGTTGACAGAACAGGACTTGCTTTAAACAGAACTCTGGCAACACGGTGTATTTAGAACCACATGGGACCCATGTCGAGGGTTCTGGAAACAACCTAGCAGGTGTAACATCACCTTGGCTCCCCCACCCACCCATCACTCCTGAGCTGGGCTTTGTGTGCTAGATGGATGAGTGGGGGGTGGGGAGGATGGTGGGAGGCAGGGAGGGGCTGCTGACCTTGTAGGCTCTAATGGGGGACACTATCTTCCTCAGAATGCTGAGTCTGGGATGGGGTGTGCTGAGGTGGACCCCAGTTCATTGTCAGGGATCCCCTTTGCAAAGATCAAAGAGACTTCCTTGTGGTAACAGCTCAGAAAGAAAAGCACACTGTGTCAGAGGCCTGACCTTGGCAGAGCAGAACCTCCATGGAGAACTCGGGGATCATGCAAGTCACCCTTCTGTCCCGCTCACATCTGCTTGGAGGTGGCTTTGGCTTGGTGGCACTCCACTGCCCACCCCAACCCCTGGCAAAACCACAGAATGGAAATATTTCAGACATAGGATGGGTGCTGAAACTTCTCCCTCTCCCCCTCTTCCCTCTTCCCTCTTCCCCCTCTGTTCCTGGCTTGAAGTGGTCCACCCTGGCCTGTGTCTTAATGGATCAAACAAGACCAATCAGGAGGGTGGGTGGGGCTTACGTGAAACAATCGTAAATGGTAACAGCCCCGCTCGGCCTTGGCATCTGGTGAGAGCCTTAGCGCTCCATCACTGGGACAAAGGGAAGTGTGAGGAGAGGGGGCTCAGAGCCCTGTGGCTTCATAGCCTCTCATTAGGCCCCATCTCCTAAAACATGCTTGGGGATTAAGTTTCTGACACGATGTTTGTGGACTATGCAGAGACAAGGACTGTGGCTTGGGTCGCAGGTCATATCATATGATGATTCGGGGTCTGGCCTAACCCCCTGAGGTTCTCCTACTGTGTTAGACCCTCTGAACTTTTTGGTTTGTTTTCAGTTTTTGCTTTTTATTTTCAATTGTTTTTTTTTTTCAAAAATTGTAACATAGTATGTGTGTGTCCACCCACGTGCGAGCACTTGAGCAACTGTGTATACACACAGGTATGGAGAACAGAGGACTTGAGCAGTTGGTTCTCTCCTTCTGCCTGCGGCTCCCAGGGATGACCCCTAGTTGTCAGGCTGGGCGGCACCCTCTAACCACTGAGCCAACTTGCTGCCTTTGTTTTCCCTTTTATTGAGACATAGCTGCACTCTGTGACCCAGGCTGACATGGAACATGCTATGTAGCTCCTGCTGGTCTCACACTCCCAGCAGTCCTCCTGCCTTAGCCTACCAGCACCGGGCTGGACCGTATGAGCTGCCACACCCAGAGGGTCGGTCGTCCTTGTCTCAGGTCATCCTAAGCCCACGCTGGAAAGCTACTCCTGACCACAAAGCTGAGCTGCTGAGCCGGCCTCACTGTTACTCTTCCTGTGGCCCCGGCACTGTTGTGGACCCTGTGGGCTGTGCATTAGATGAAGGATATTAAAAGTCATTTGCAGTGTGGCCGTATTTGTTTATGCCGGCAGCCATGGGTACATGGAGCGTCCTTTGTTTAATCTTATTTGATTTGTAATGGCTGCTCCTTAAGTTTTGAGTTTGGGCTTATCAATATGTGATATATTTCCATCATTAATTTTAAGTTTAAGCTATCAAGCAGAATAGGGACACAAAAGCCCAGCTTTCTCCGCTCTCTTCTCCTCCCCACAGGTGGTTCTTACCCCCAGCTCCACCTTCTCTGGGCAGGGAGATAGCTCTGTAGGGAGAGTGCTTGCCACACCAGCGCAAAAACCTAGCTCAATCTCCTAGATGCAGGCCTTGTCACAGCTGGACCTTTACATAAACCATATCTTCTGTGGCTTTGGAAGCTGCCAGTCACCGAGTTTGGGTTGGAAACTCTTGACAAATTGCATAAAAGATAGCCGTGGGGCTGGATAGATGGCTCTGCAGTTAAGATCAATGGTTGCTCTTCCAGAGGACCGGACTTTGACTCTCAGCACCCGCATGGTGGCTCACAACGATCCATGACTCCAGTACCAGGGGATCTGAGGCACTAGACACGTGTTCACAATAAGACACCCATTCAAGCAAGACACCCATACACAATATGTAATATATCCACACCAGGTGTTACAGCCCCACTTGTAATCCCATTACTCTGATTGAGGAGTGGAAGTCACCGTGGGCCTTAGGCCTTGGCCAGACAAACCTGAAGGACATTAATTTGCATCTCATAATCAATAAAAGAGGAGACCCACATGGAGGTTGTACCTGGACCTGCTGCCAGTACTAAGTATGTCTGGTGGCTTTGTGGTCCAAGGACTTGATTACCCTTAAGATGGGCAAGATCATCTGCTTCTGGTTCCCTCTGTGGGAAGAGGAGCTGAGAGTGCTCACTGTGGTTCTGGCTTGCAGTGCAAACTTGGGTGACTTGAGGTTTCTCTGCAGAAAGCTCCCTCCTGGAAGCTGGAGGCTCCCTGCTGCGGTGCCCATGCTGGTGCCATCCGTGTCTGTGGAACACCAGCAGTTTCGCAATTGTCTTATTCTCTCAGGTCAGGCGCTTCACAGAGTGAAAGCATTTAAAACACAGGCTGGCAGCCAGTCTCTTGGACCTGGGTGCGGGCTTTCAGTGTCCATGGGGGTAAGAGGTGACTCATCCCCTCCCCACAATGCGTCCCCAATGCACTGCAGCTCTTCCCGGACATCTTCACCTTTTCCTTTGCATCGGAAGAGTCAAATAGTGTGCACCACGGTGCGCCATGGCCCGCTGGCATGCACACTCCAAACTCCAAGCGCAGCGGGGATGCTGTGTCTCTTTGTAGAGGGAGATGTCACAGGGCAGGGGCCTGCTGGGCTCCATGTCTTCACAGCTCCAGGAACTCATCTTCTGGGGAAGCACCTGCAGGCCCCCAGGTCAAGCGAATGTTTGCTCTCAGTGCGCATGCCAGAAATGTGGACAGATGACAGCACTGCTTGTGGCAAAGGGAGCCTTCTTGCCAGCCAGTGACACAGGTGGATAATTGTAATAGCACCTTCGCTCTAGTCAATCATGCTCCATTAGAGTTTCTGGGAATCATTTCTGAAGCTTGCTGTGCTCGCCGCATGAAAGGTTGATGGTTGATGGTGTGTGGGTGCGGGCGCGGGCGCGCGCACGTGTGTGTGTGTGTGTGTGTGTGTGTGTGTGCTGCAGATAACTAGGACTTAGCTGGCTTTGCAGTCTGGAAATGCCACATGCTTTTCTTCCGTGTGACCATGTGACAGGTCAGCAGTGCATGTGTGGAGGAGGGGCTCTTGGGTCTGGGCTTCCACTTTGTTCCTCCTGGGTTGTACCCACACCCACCTGACCTCTCCCTGACTCCCAGATTAAACCTGGCATAAAATGCCACAGGGGCCTGGTTATGTGGGCGCTCCTATCCATACACCAAGGCAGAGGACTGAGGTTGTTTATCCCTCTGACTCACAGAGGGTTTGCAGTGGCTTTGCATAAACCCCTGGTAAGAGGGGATTAGCACTCCTGCACACTCCTCTGATCCTTTCCTGCAGGACTTCCTCGCTGAGCCTGGCCTAGGAGCTGATTGATGAGCACAATGTGAATGGGGAAGAGCATGTAAGAGCATGTGCACACATGCCTGCTGTTCCCAGGGTTTCACTCCCAAATCAGGGGTGGGAGAACACGCAAAATGAAAAAGGATGTCTGATATCTGACAGTCACCAGCCAAATGGCCAATCCATTTTACAGTGTGACCTTGACCACAGTTTTAAGTGCAGCCAAGCCGAGTATCCTTATGCAGGCTTATGCAGGCTGTGGGCGGGGTGGGCACCTCCTTTGTCACAGCCCAGAGGACTGTCCTCTCATTCATCCAGCTTGGCGGGCAGTGGGTGAGCACTCTCTTTGAGTGCAGCAGGTTTCCTGTGTTCTGCTATGAGGCCTCTTGCCTGTGACTCTTTCCTGGAATGCGTGGGCACACGAGAGTCTCCTTCCAAGTGATTAAGGACAGCTCAACTGGTTTGAGGTGGTATGATGTCAAGTGGGCCTAGCGTCATCTCATCAGGTCTGCTGGGTCCAGTCTGAGCAGAAGATGGGGGTGCAAGGCCTGTCCCGGTGTGGCTCCTATCCCTCCCAGCAGCTCCCAGGCACTGACACTGAAACTCCACTGCCCACATGCCTTGATGGCTATTCTCGGATTATTGTCCCTCATTATCTGTCCACAGATGGCACCGTGAATCATAACCAAAGGAATTAAAATGTGAGGTGCCAGTATGTAGTTGCTAAGGGATGTGTGTGTGTGTGTGTGTGTGTGTGTGTGTGTGTGTACAGAGTGCTGACATACACCAGCAGATCTGCAAACGGTTGGTCTGTGTACTGGAGATGAGAGTCCCAGCCAGCAGCTAAGTATCCCCAGGAGACCAAGCGCTGGATTTAATAGCAGACTTTAGTGTTTGGATCAACTCCATCAGCTCTCAGAGATGGGTTTGTCATGTGGGCAAGCAGTACCAGAAAGCTCTGGGGATGCCATGGAAAGCTGGCAGCTGAGACTACCAGGTGACCCTCACATCCCCACATGAACTCTTAAAAGTCTAGAAAAACTACCCAAATGGGATTTTTACAAGGGAGGGCATCTTGGGAGTGAAGGGCACACGGCCTGGGAGTCAGCTTTCAGTCACTGAGCTGAGGTCCTTTCCTGGAGCGGAGACTCAGCCTCCAGTGCTTGCTTTCAAGGCCCTTGCAGTACCAATGGGCTTAGCTGTGGCAGCTCAGGGTCCCTGGCTTTCTTCTGCACAGAAGGGCTCTGGGATGGGGGGGAGCTGTGAGTGACTGGCATCCATCCCTCAACTTCTGACCAGGAAGCTGGTAATAAGCATTGTCCTGACCTCACACAGATTGTGTCTGGGAGGATTGGCCTCAAAATGCTTGGATTCTAGGCCATGTGCCTGGGCTGACCCCTCCCTAGGGCAGCCACAGGTGTGGAATAAAGGTCTCTGGGGAAGATGCTACAGAGCCACTGTGTGAGGCTGGGGTCTATGCCCTGTCCCCAGCAGCCGCCAACCTAAACCTCCACCCTGTAGTGTTCTGTGCCAGCTCCACGGTGTCAATGGCGCCATTAAAGTGTTTAGAAGTGATAACTGCTTGTGTGGCTGCCTGGGATATCTACTGGTGCCCAGGGCTTGCTCTGCTGAAGTGTGGTTCGCATTGCCTAAGCAATCAGACAACAGGTGGGGCAGAGTCGTGGCCCTTGATGGAAATTGAGGGACAAAGATCCAAAAGGAAGAGTGACTTGAACCCTGAACTCTGCCGAGCCCCACTGCTCCTAATGTCAGTGCTTTGACACTCCTCCCACAAATGCATGCTGCCTCCACATGCACAGGTGCCTGTGACGCCTGCGTTCAATGGCAGTGTCTTCCTCAGTCACTCTCCACCTTAGTTTTTGAGGCAAGGTCCCTCACTGATCCTGGATCTCACAGATTCCTGGAGACAGGCTGGCCAGCACACTCCAAGTCATCCTCCTGTCTCTGGTGTACCCACCTGACTTTTTAACTGGATCCTAGGGATGCAAACTCTGGTCCTCATGCAAACACGTTATCTATAAGCCATCTCCCTAGTTACCACACACACACACACACACACACACACACACACACACACAAAGGATGCCTATTTAAGGGGCTTCTGAATGAAGTTGCAGGTTTTAGAACCAATGTCTAACCCCTGAATCATCTTTTAGCCATCAAATGTCAAAGCAGGAAACTGTGAATCCTTGACTGACATTTTAAGTGGTTTTAACTTATTTGCAAGGACATTTTTAAAAGCCAGTGATACCAGTTGTCCCTACAAATGGGTGAAGGAACTCAGGCAGCTGCTCTTGGAATGTTTTTAGCAAAGAAAACACCTTTTGATTTTTTAAAAAAAAATATCCTTTTAGGTGTCAAAGTGAAATTTTCAGTTATTTAATTGTGTGGCATTTACATTATATATATTCATTCCATGTGTTTTAGGGTAGGTGGGCCCTGGGGATCCAAGTGTCTTCAGAGCAGACCAACTCACAGTGACAAGGGAAATGAGGAAAGGGGTTGGGGGCGGTTCCGTTACCCAAGGAGTTTCTACCCTGGCTCTGGAGCTCATTAAAAGTGTGATTTTTTTTCCCAAAGGACCCCATCTCTCTGGGATTTATTTATAAACACTGGGGATTTGAGAGATGCTAGTGATATGGGAGGAGGCAGGAATGGGTTTTGTTTTATTTTCTTTCTCTTTGCTGGAGAGTGCAGAAGACACTATTGATGGAATCAGGGAGGCTTAGAGTGGTGAGCCTGTCAAACCTGCACTTGGGAGGCTGAGGCAGGAGGATGACAAGAGTTTGAGACCTACCTGGGTGACATGCTTATCAAAGCAAAGACAAAAGGGAAACAGAGTCAGCCAGGCTTAGTCATCTCTGGTTCCAGGACCTGCAGCTGCCATACTGCCATGGTTTCCAGGGGCAGCCTTGGCTTTTGTGATCCAGCACAACTTTGGTTTATAGTTTAGAGGCTGTTCCCCAGTGTGGCTTGTGAATGATGTTTCTGAAACTGTTTTTTCAGCTACTTATAGAAGAACCTGAGCCAGTAACAGCCCCTCAAAACTCCAGGTTGTATGTCCACAGGTGGACCTGATTTTAGGCTGCGTGACTTAAGCCTTTCCTCCATCGCTAAATGACGTGAACTAGTTCATGCACGTGTAGTGTGAATTGAAAATAGTGGGAATCGCTTGTAGGTGATTTTAGTCACCTGTAGCCAACCTCTGTCCAAAATTATGACATGGACGTTTTCAGAAAGAGGCCTCAAGTTTTAAGTAGTGGGCCACACTGTGTGGAGGTGGAGCCTGCACTGAACTGTCTGTCCCATCGCCGACATAGCCATTCTCCTTGTCCAGAGTGTCCCTATGGCACATGATACCTGCCTATTAGTCACTCGGGAGCATCTTGGTTCATGGTAGAGCTTGAGTTCACGTGGCTCTTGCTTCCTTTAACCATGGCTCCCAAAGCATGGGATGCTGGCTATTTGGAAATGCCAGAGAAGAGCAGGAATGTTCCTTTGAGCAAAGAGGTAAACTTCTCAGTGTATCTGTGCTTTGGCACTGTCTGTGTTTTTAGGCACCCATTAGGTCTTGGGGCACAGTCCCCAACAATGAGAGAAGGATGGCTGCTGCTTCTCTACCTTTGTGCTATGAGTACCTGATGATGACATCAGGGCGGGAAGAGCTGCTGATCAAACGATGGCGGTGTTCCTGCAGCCGCGGTGCTGTACCGAAATGCCTGACAGAAGTAACTCCAGGAAGGAGTCTTATTTTGGCTTCCAGTGCACAGTCTATCACAAGAAGGCATGACTGTGGAGGATGTGAAGATATCTAGTGGGGGTGGCAGCTGGTCACATCCACCCTGGAAGCAGAGAGAGATGCAGGCTGGTGCTCAGCCCATGGTTTCCTCTCTCGCCAGTCCAGGACTCCAGCTCATGGGATGGTGCTGCCCACGCTCAGGGTCTGAGCTCCTCAATTTGTCCCTCCTCAGTTGAACCTACCTGGAAACACCCTCCCAGACCTGCGCAGAGACGTGTCTCCCAAGTGATTTCAAATCCAATCAGGCTGATAATGAGCATAAGCCATAGCGTTCTCAGCCATGGTACTCTTATCACGTGGCTCAGCAAGCTAACACATTGTGCACACATACATGTATGTGAGGGTGGGCTCGAGAGCATGCGCTCGTGCCCGTGTGTGCATGCGCACATGCATGCATGTACATACATACATACACACACACACACACACACACACACACACACACACACACCGGATCTTAGCTGTCACTTCTTTCTTTTGTCTTCAGAAAATGGGGCTGTTTTCTACCTCTGAAGCTGATCTCATCAGGTGCCTCTTCTTGCTTCCTCAAGCAGAAGGCTGAGCCTTGCCTCAAACACAGGAATTTTTTTCTGCAGTTAGAGCCAGTGAGGTCATGCAGAGGACGGCACCTCTCTTACCCCCTCTTAATGTTCAAGTGGATGAGGTCTGCCTTTAGGTAATGGAAATCCCACTTTTTTCGCCTGTCAATCATCCTTCTCACGCTGTGAGACCGAGTCAGACGTGCGGAGTACATGAGTGGCCACTGCTGTGTCCAGCACCACTTTTGTGGCCACAGTGTCAGAGCCAGTCTGGAAACAGCCCTGTTCCTGACTCAGCCTCTCCCTGAGTGGGAGCTGCCACATTTACCTCAAGGCCGAGTGGGAGCACCCTAGTGTCCTGTGGAGCCACAGAGTGTTCGCTAGCTGAGCTTCCATCAAGCCTCCTCTTAGAGACCTTTCTGGAAACACTGGTGGGTTGAGGGATCTCTGCGGGAACTCTGGAGAATAGAAGGTGCCCTTCAAAGCCATCGTGGCGTCAGAGGAGAAATTCACATTTTATTGCTAAACATGTAGCTACATTTGGGTGATGTAAGATATGGTGATAATTAGAATAAAAACCGCAAGGAGGCTCTACATTTCTCTGATGCTCCCCTCCACCTTCTCTCTCTCTCTCTCTCTCTCTCTCTCTCTCTCTCTCTCTCTCTCTCTCTCTCTCTCTCTCCTCCCCCCTCTCTGTTCATGAGTACACATTCACACATGTGTGAGTTATATGATAGAGCCCAGTGGCTGAGCATGGTGTGGCCCATCCTCATTATTAGCCTTATTAGCCTGACTGGATTTGGAATCGCCTAGGAGACAGCTCTGTGCAGGGGGAACCTGAACAAGCAAGTGCATGATGTGCCTGTGGAGACAGAGGAGGGAGTCAGATACCTCCTCATACTAGAGTTACAGGTGGTTGTGAGCCACCATGTGTGTGCTAGGAATTGAACCCAGGTTCTCTGTGAGAGCAGCCAGGATTCTTCTGCCCTTAACCACTGAGCCATCTCTCCAGTCCCCCCCGAACCCCTTTGGACACAGAGCCTGTCCCTGGACCTGGAGTTCACCATTTCAGCTAAGCTGGCTAACCATTGAGCTTCAGGGATCTGCCTGTCTCTGCCTCCTCAACTCTAGGATTATAAACACGGGCCACCATTTTTCAATGGTTCTAGGGAACAAGTTCAGGAACTCACATATTCATGGCAAGCATTTCGATGACCAAGACAGACTTGGATGTTCTTCTGATGTCTCTTACAGCATTTTACTTTGCCACAGATTTTTTTTTAATGACAGGAAACTGTATGCCATTGAATGGAATCCTCCTATACACAATGGACCAGGCAGGTGGCCGCCCTCCAAGAAGATAGTTGTCAGATCTTCTCCTTGGCCCAGCTTTCCCTGTCTCTGCTGGAAACTGGGCCTTGGGATGAAGGTAGACCAGTTAGACCACTGTGCAACTTTGCGTGCTGGTTAGGTCAATGTAGAAGATTGCTTTTCTCCTCAAATGGGATCTCCTAGCCCCAACTGCTGGGCCAACAACCTGGCTCCCTTGTAATTAGGAGCCTGGCATGGTGCCCAGCATCCCTGGGAAAGACATCCTCAGCATCAGTGCTTACTGAAAAGCTGTCTTAACCAGATAGCGCTGTGCCACCTGAGAAGTATGGCCTTGGACTCCAGACTCCAGAGGACACGCAACTTTTTTTAAAAGGGATTTAATTTTAACTTTGTGTGTGTGTGTGTGTGTGTGTGTGTGTGTCCCCGCATGCATGCCTCTTGTGGAGGCCAGAAGGGAGTGCTGACATTTTGGTAACTGTGGGCTATGGATGCTGGGAACCTGACTTGAGTCTTCTGCAAGAGGAGTATGAATACTTAACCACTGCGCCATCTCTCCAACCCATTAGGCCTCTTCTTGCTCCAGGTGGCCCACTCCCCTGTTGCTCCCTGTGGCTTTGAGCTGCGTGTGTCACCCAGTCACAGTTTGAACACAATAGTAAACAAAATATAATCCATTTCATCGATGGGTGACTTCCCCCTCCCCTGTCCATCCCTAGAATCATGGTCCTCTGTTTTGACCAAGGGATTGTGCTAGACACAGTATTACCTGAGGTCCAAAGCCAGACTCAATAAGAGTGGGAGGTTTGGGTTTTGCCACATGGAAGTCTACCCTGGGAGCACCATGTAAAAGTCAGTTTGGCCTACTGGAAGATGGAGGGTATGGGGAAGAAGTTAGGTGAGTGCAGGCCACTTTGGAACCTACACTGACTCTGACTGGCCTGTACCTGACTGCTCTGCCACCCTGCAACAGTCACATGGGCAAGCCTAGAGTAGCAATGGCCAGAGCCTGTCATAGCTTAGGGTGACAGCACATTGGTAAGGAGTGCAGTTTTCCCTTAATGTCCGTGGAGAATCAGTTCTAGATATGCCAGGTCCTATGCATGCTCGTATTTGGGTTCTGGAAAGGACTGGAACGGATAGAGCAGATATGTATTAGATTGGTTTGCATGATACTGTCTGGGCAGTCCAACAGTGGCTGTCTCACGCTGTGCAGGCTGGGAGCTCTGTGGCTGCACAGTCCACAAGGCTGGACACCTCAGCATCCCAATCTGGTGCTGAAGGCTCAGAAGATTCCCGGAGAGCTGTCACCAGTCCACACTGGGGACAAAGAAGCTGGGTTCTGACAGCTCAAAGGATGGCAGCAGCAGGAGCAGGACAGACACTCACCAGCCAAACACCAAGGCAGGCAGATAGCAGGCCTTTCCCCAGGACCTCTTTCTATCTGGACCATGGGAAGCCCAGATAGGGGGAGGCTCTCCTCTCTTTAGTTAGTCCTTCCAGGAAATGCCCTCACAGACCCACCCAGGGTGTAGCTCTTAATTCTTTCCAAATTTAATAAGCTGACAAACAGATCAACCACCCCAATGCTTACATCCTTATAGAGAAGGAAGTAGTGTTGAACAGGACCTGTATGGTCAGGGTGCTTCAGATCACCTCTAGCTGACCTCTAGTACTTATCAGTATGTAAATGATATGCAAATCGAGTGTTTAGGGATGGTACTGACAATTGCTCCTTTGCAGATGCATTTTCTTCTGAATTTTATGTATATTTAGTGTGTAGTGTGTGTGTGTAGTGTGTGTGTGTGTGTGTGTGTGTGTAGTGTGTGTGTGTAGTGTGTGTGTGTGTGTGTGTGTGTGTGTGTGTTTGGGTGTGTGTGTGTATGTTTGGGTGTGTGGCTAGGGACTGATTCTTAGTTCCCTGAGATGGCTCATCTAAGCCACCACAGTCTAGGGTGGGTGCTGTCTCCTCAGCCCTGTCATAGCTGTCAGTCCTAGGACATTGATGTCTACAGACCTTGCAGGTTTTATCCTGGAGATGGGCAATGACTCCTGGGGAGTTTATCTGAGGTGGTCAGCAATCTCTGGTAATCTGTTGTGTCCCCAGAACAAGGGAGGAGATGTGGCTGCCCTGAGCTTCCTTTCTGTAGAGGCTTTTTCTCCGTGATGGGAGGGGAGGCGGGGATGGCAAAGCCTCCTACCCGCCAGCTGAGACTGGCTGTGGATCTAAGAGGAGGCTGTCGAGAGGGCAATGAGAAGCCATCGACCAAGCTTGGGCAAGCTCAACTCCACCACGCAGAGTGAATGCCCCCTGGTACACAGTAGGGAGGCAGTGACCTCAGGGTGCCAACTGCCCTGCAGCAGGAGACCAAGGGAACGAGGGGGCAAGGCCAAAGGTGGCAGTCTCTCTTACACCTTCCTTGCCGCAAAACTCTTTGCCGCCCCTCCCCCTCAGCCATAACCAGGTTTGCTTGTTGGAGTTTCTTGGATCTCTGCATTCTCTTAGGTAGCATGTGGGGCAGGGGGATGTCACCCAAGAGACTCACAGGCTTATGAAACACACACAGTGAACTCTTGCAGCTATTTGAGGCTGAAGGCCAAGGTCACAGTGTGACTTTGATAAGCACACTCCTTCAGGGTAGCTCTGCATGCACACTAGACTAGGACAAAGCAAGTTCACAGTGACCCCAGCTGGGAAACAGGCAGGTGCCCTGGGGTGGCTGATGTGGTTGCTGACACATCTGTAGGGTCCTGAGAGAAAAGCTCTTCCACCTGCTGTGCTTCTCAGCCCCTGGCCTACAGCACACCTAGAGCTCCTGTGCGTTCAGCAAGGCCTCCTGTGCAAGACCCGCACAATCCTCGGGCACTCTCCATGGTGTCCCGACTCCTTCCACTGCCTCATCCTTGAGTCTGATTCCAGGGTTAGTGGGGTGCATTGTATCAGGGACATCAAGAAGAACAGGACCTTATATCTGCCCCCCCCAAACTCTTCGGATGGAATAGGCACAGGACCCAGAAAGTGGAGACTCCTTGAAACCATAATGACAAGAAAATTGAAGTAAGCATCAGCCAAGAGGGAGAGAGCTGGGACTTCCGGGTGCTGCTTCTGGGGTGGTGTTCCATCTCCTCGGGTAAAGTGTTGAAGTGCTGCTCTGGTGTGTAAGGAGGTCTTGGGGTGCAGGGCTCTGAGAGGACCTGCCTGTGGCATTTCCCTGAGCTCTATTGAACAGGCTGGGATGCCCTGCGCTGCCTGTGACATCCTTTCCAGACGTGGTCTGAGCCTTGTGGGTGAGGTTGAGTCTCTTCCCGTGAGCCTGACTCTCGTAGGGTGTGATTGGCAGGTTATGGATTTAGAAGCCATGCTTCAAAGAGCGTGAGATGAAATTAATGTTAAGTGTAAAGTGTTTGAGGCGCCACAGAGAAGACGCTTGTCAGTTTCTGAGGTATGAAAACAGATGACACGTCTCTCCCTCCCCATAGCTGGAGGATCCGGTGACATGAGAGCTGTGCCTTCTCAGGTGATTCATTTCCTGCACGCTCTGCTGGCCAGTCGGCTCTGTGGACAGGAGCCACATAAGCACCGTTTCCTGCCACAGCAGGAGATCGTGCTGGAGAAGGGCGTATCCCTGTTCACTGAGTGTCCTGAGTCCTCAGGGCTCCAAGGGCCCTGGGAGGGTAGAGTTCCCTGGGCTCTGGGATTAGATCGGATCTACCCTGGCTCCCCATAAACGCGTCCCACTGAGGGTTTCTTGGGAGGCACCTGGAGTCTTCTCAGAGGGTCACTACCCACACATCACATGCATAGGCCTCATGTCAGGAAAAGACAGGACAAGGAGGGCTGGTGACTGGGAGTGAGCACCAGCCCGTGGTTCTTCCATTCTGCCTTGTTAAACACATGTCTTAACACCTCCTCTGCCCTACTGGGGCCAGGGGAGGATCTGACCCTTATTGGCTTAAGCCAATACCTTGGCTTTGACACTGTCTTAGATTCTTTGTTGCTGTGATAAAACTACGACAAAAAGCAACTCAGGGAGGAGTTAGCATACAGTCAGTCGTTTAGGAAATCAGGGCAGGAGCTCAAAGCAGGAACCTGGAGGCAGGAACTGAAACGGAGGAACCCTGTTTATAGGCTTGTTCCTCAAGGCTGGCTCAGCCTGCTTTCTTATATAACACAGAACTACCTGCCCATGGGTGGCATCACCCACTCTGGGCTGTGCCTTCTCTCATGAGTCATTTGTCAGGAAAATGCATTAGTCAGGCAGTGGTGGTGCACTCCTTTAATCCCAGTACTTGGGAGGCAGAGGCAGGCAGATTTCTGAGTTTGAGGCCAACCTGGTCTACAGAGTGAGTTCCAGGACAGCCAGGGCTACACAGAGAAACCCTGTCTTGAAAAAAAAGTGATACTAAGAAAATGTGTTACAGCTTGCCCATAGGCCTATGTGATGCAGGCATTTTCTTGGTTGAGGTTCCTTTTCTCAGATGATTCTAGCTAGTGCCAAGTTAACAAAAACTAACTGGCATAGGCACATCCGGCTCTGTGATGGACAGGTCCCCTGATCCCATTGTCTTACTTTCCACTTCTACCCAGCAGCTCAAAGCAGTGCATGGAACAAGTGCCTATGACATTTGCAGTTACTGAGTTATTCCTACTAACAAACATGGCTGAAATCAAAGAAGACAGCCTCTTCCTGCCTTCTCTCACATCTAGCCCTATAGCCTCAGTGGACTGGCAGTGGTGGAGGGGGTTGGGTGGCCACTGCTGCCTGGAGGTTCCCCAGAGAGAAACAAGCAAGCAATTCATAAATATTTACATCGACTTCATTTGCATAGCAGACATGATTGCTTCACACAGAGCCATGTAGAGGCCTCAGCCTTGGTAGCCTAGATGGCAGCAGGCACATGTCTTCTGTCCCTGTCAACCTGAGTCCTTTAGGAAGTAGCATTGCAGCCATGTTCTGACTGTTCCTTACTGCAGGGTGAACAGGCCTCACGTTCCGGCCACTAATACAGGCTATGAAGCTGCTACACCTTCCATTCTGGCTTGTGGTCCCATCCTGTCCTTTGCCTGTCACCGTGAGCAGTGGGAATGATGGTTGCTCCCTCAATGCCATGCCCAGAAACTTCCTCTGTTTTAATGATCATTTTCATCCATTGCTAGGTCTACCCTTTGCAGAGTGCTAGAACCCATTTCCAGCAAGCTCTGTGCCACTTTAGGACAGGGATGGGTTTCCCATGCTCCCCTAGCCCTCCCCTCTCCAGCTGAGACCATGCCTCTGTCAGCATCTTCATCAGTGTGACTTAAACTTACAACGTAACGGGTTGGCGGTGGTGTTTTCACACCACATTGTAGCTTTGGTCCTCTTCACACCACTGCACAACCTTGTTCCCTGGGCTGTTCTCCCCTCCCCTTTCCAAACACTCCCACTGTCTTAGTTAGGGTTTCCTTGCTGTGAAGAGATACTATAGCCAAGGCCACTCTTATAAGGATGATATTTAATTAGGCCTGGCTTACAGATTCAGAGGTTCAGTCTATTATCATCAAGGTGGGAGCATAGCAGTGCCCAGGCAGACATGGTGCTGGAGGAGCTGAGAGTTCTACATCTTCATCTGAAGGCTGCCAGGAGAAGATTGGCTGTGATGTAGTTAGAAGGAGGGTCTTATCGCCCATTCCCACAGTGACACACTTCCTACAACAAGGCTATGCCTCTAAATAGTGCCACTCCCTGGGCCAAGCATATCAAACCACCATAATCTATCCCCTGGGCCCCATGTTCAAACTCATGAGTTTATGGGAGCCATAGTAGTCATAGCATATTAAAAAACTACATTTAGTCCAACTTCCAAAGTCCCCATAGTCTATGGCAGTCTCAACAATGTTAAAAGCCCAAAGTTCCAAGTCTCTTCTGAGATTCATCCGATCACTTAACTGTAATTCCCAAAGCAAGACAGGAAACCAGCTGGGCCAACTCCAAACTCTACATCTCCGTGTCTGATATCCAACTCCTTTCAGCTTTGTTGACTGCAACAAACTTCTCTAAAGTTGGTTCCACTCCCTGTTAGCAGCTTTCCTCAGCAGGTATTCCATGGCTCTGGCATCTTTAACATTTTGGGGTTTACAAGTTACCTTCAGCTTCACAGCTTCTTGTTCAATGTCCGGGATCCACATATGATCTTCTGAGCTCCTCCAAAGGGCCTTTGTGACTTTTCCAACTCTGCCCTATGTAGTATTCTAGTCTCTGATTGACTCCACTCCACTGCTGCTGCTGTTCTTGGTCGTCATCCCATGGTACTGACATCTCCAATAAGATGGTGTCTTCTGTTGCAACCAGGATTCACCAATAGCTTCTCATATTCTCATAGGCTTGCTTTATGGTGTCACATGCTTCTTTGCATGACCCCTGACCTCTTGAGTTGTCAACTGCAACCGAGGATGCACCTTCACCAGTGGCTTTCCTCTCACAGTGCTGTCTCAGGTGCTTTCCATGACCCCTCCATACCTTCAAAACCAATACCACCTGGGTAATTCTTACATATTACCCAGTACAGCTGCAGCATAAGGTACACTTTGATCTCTCCAGAACACAGCTTCTTTGTGATCTCAGAAAATACTTCCCAGAAGATTTCACCTCAGTAATGCTGGTCTCTTTTTAATCACCACTAATTTCTTAGCTCCAGCTAACCAGCATCAATAGTTCCATTAGTTCCTTTTATTCTTGACTGTAAAACCAGAGCCACATGGCTTAAGGCTGCTGAGTTCTGCTTCTTGCTGGGGTTGGAACATTTCCCCCAATCCCTGGCCTGTTCTCTTACCAGCTTTCTGTTTTCCAGCTCCCTCACTGCCTAAGCTTGACTGCTTGGTAAACTTGCTCTGTAGATTGACCTTGAACTCAGAATTCTGCAAAGCTCTGTCTCCTGAATGTTAGGATTAAAGGTATCTATCACCATGCCTAAGCCTAGGCTTAGCTGGGTAGGAGCATGCCCCAAAGTCACCACTCCCTTAATCTGTTTCTGTCTTTGAACATAGGATTCAGCTCAATTTCACTTCGTAGTTACCTTTATTACTTGAACCATACATTTTATATTGTCCTTTCTCAGCTTGCTCCTTTTTGTAAAATGTTCTTCATAAGAGTGAACTTTAGTAACCACACAACAGAATTTATACCAGGCTGTTTTGAGGCTTCTTTTGTCAAAGCAATTAATCAAATTTTTACCTTAGCCTCAGGCAGACACTTTGAACAATGGCAAAAAGCATCCATATTCTTCACCAAAATATCACAAAAATAGTCTGTACGCCACATACTAACATTCTTTTCCATTGAAACCTCTGGGGTCAGCAGGCCTACCCAGTTAAAGTCACTCTCAGCACTGCCATCTTCCATATTCCTACTAAGATGGTCCATTAAGCCCCAATTAAAACATTCCATGGCTTTCCAAATTTAAAATCCCCAAATCCACATTCTTCCAAACAAAAGCATGGTTAGGCCTATCACAGCAATACTCAGTTCCTGGTACCAACTTCTGTCTTAGTTAGGGTTGCATTACTGTGAAGAGACAATATGACCAAGGAAACTCTTATAAGGAAATGTTCAACTGGGAAGACTTACAGGTTTAGAGATTCAGTCCATTATCATCAAGGTGGGAGCATGGCAGTGTCTAAACAGGCATGGTGCTGGAGGAGCTAAGAGTTCTGCATCTTCATTTGAAGACTGCCAGGAGAAGACTGGCTTTCACGTAGTTAGGAAGAGGGTCTCGCTGCCCATCCCCATAGTGTTACACTTCCTCCAACAAGGCCATATCTACTCCATCGAGGCCACACTTCCTAATAGTACCACTCTCTGGGCCAAGTGTATTCAAACCACCACACCTATTTTCATGACAAGTGTGTATCTATAAACACAAAGACATGCCAACTTTATATCTAAACATACATATATACATATGTTTAAAGTGTATTTAACATATAATGCACATATTGAGTACATGTTTATTTAATATATTGTTTAGGTAATACAGATGAGAGAAAAATTAATCCCTTTAAAAGTTGTATTTCCAGTTCACACTTAAAAGCCTTTGCAGGATGTAATGGTTTCAAAGACATCTACACTACAAGTCTAGTCCTAACATCTGTGTTCATTGGGGTCCTTTTTTTTTTTTTAGTTTTTTTGAGACAGGGTTTCTCTGTGTAGTCCTGGCTGTCCTGGAACTCACTCTGTAGACCAGGCTGGCCTCGAACTCAGAAATCTGCCTGCCTCTGCCTCCCAAGTGCTGGGATTACAGGCGTGTGCCACCACACCCGGCTCATTGGGGTTCTTAAAAGGGAGAACAAACAACACACACACACACACACACACACACACACACACATACACACATGCACACACACACACACACACACACACATACACACATGCACACACACACACACACACACACACACACACACACGAAAAATGTCAATGAAATATATGGTCTTTCTGAGTCAGGGTCTCATTGCGTAGTACTGGCTGGCCTTGAATTCAAGAGATCCACCTGTCTCTGCCTTCTTTGTAATAGAAGGGACCCCACCCCACCAGCTTTTTCTCTCTGTTCTATCAAAAGGCCAGACAAAACAAAACTCCACTTAAAATAATGTAAAGAAGCAACTTGGAAGAAACTTAGATTCCTCTAGGGTCAGATGTTCTTGAATCAAAGTACTGCCCAAGGTTTCACTTTCTGCTAGAAATCACACTCTACTCAGCAGCCTTACTGCTTTAGATCAGCCAGTCCTGTAGGACTGTAGCAGAGCTCTGACCACCCAGAGCGAGGCCGCATTAGGAATAAAATCCTAGGGGGACCTTGCATAAGAATAGTTACACTCCCCTTTGCAGAAGTAGCACACACCTTTAATCCCAGCATTTGGGAGGTAGAGGCAGGCGGATTTCTGAGTTCGAGGTCAGCCTGGTCTACAGAGTGAGTTCCAGGACAGCCAGGGCTATGCAGAGAAACCCTGTCTCGAAAAAACAAAAACAAAAACAAAAACAAAAAGAAGTAAAACTTTCTGCCTTATCAAACTACTTAAGATTTTGAGGTCATGTTCTTGAGACCTGTCATAGGGTTACTATTGGCATGATATAGCATAATGACCAAACACCTTGGGGAGGAAAGGGTTTATTTGGCTTCTACTTTGTCAAAGGAAATCAGGATAGGAACTCAAACAGGGCAAGAACCTAGAGGCAGGAGCTGCTGCAGAGGCCTTGATGGGTGCTGGCTTGCTCGTCCTGCTTTCTTATAGAACCTGAGGAAGCTGGAAACAGGTCCATGCTGCAGCCTCGAGGATTGCTTCTTCCTGGGGAGACGCACCCCCACGGGGCTCCTTTACATTGCTAGGTGATATCAGTTCAGTGTAGGTGTGTATGACTCTGAGCCTCCATTTTATGGTCTGTTGTGGGTGTACTTATAATAGCTGCATTACAGGGCCTCTAGAGCAGTGTAGGCATTAGCTAAGAGCCTCTATTTGGGGTTCCAGGACCATTGACTAGGTACTTGGTGTCACTTGCTGGGTGCTCCTGACTGTCAGGTGGCAGGCAGCAGGGCTACAGAGCTATGCTGAGATGCTTTCTAGCTGGGGCTCACTCCTTCTCTCTTCTTTCTCCCTTCCTTACTTCACTCCCCCTTTCTATCGTAGGACATATTGTAGCCCGAGCTGGCCTCAAACTCACAAAGTGGTCAAGGATGATTTTGAAGTTGAGATCCTCTTGCCTTTACCTCCTGAGTGCTGGGATTTTAGCTTGTTCCTCCTCATCTGCTTTAGAGCTTAGGGTGCTCTAAAAGGTGGGGCTCAGGGACTCTTGCCTTTAGGCATCCCCAGCCCCCAGGCTGTGTGCATGGGTGCATGGGTGCAGCAATTTGTGCTCAGGAAGCATTAAGGGCATTTGGAGGACAGAATACTGGACAAGGGTGATGTAAGGAGAGAAGCCTCCATTTTGGCTCATAGTTTGAGGGCAAGTCCTCCATGGTGGGAAGGCGTAGTGTCAGGGGCATGAGGCAGCTGGTCATATTCCATCTGCAGTCAGGAAACAGATGCATGCTGGTGCTCAGTTTATATCCTCTCTCTCTATTATTCAGCCTAGGATTCCAGCCCATGGGATGGTGCTCTCCACATTCAGGGTGGGTCTTCCCTCCACAGTGAACCCAACCTAAAAACTCCCTCAGACATATCCAGAGGCTTATTTCCATGGAGGCTCCAAAGTCCCCGTCAAGTTGACGATCATAATTAACCCTCACAGAAGAACTCCTGGAAGTGGGTGGGCTGCTGCCCAGCCTTCTGATATGTAGGACACGGTCTGCAGTGAGGAGTTCAAGGACCCTCCCAACCCATGCTGGGCTGAAGACTGGCCCCCATGCCTCTGGACAGACAGTTACCCCCACACAAAGGTTGCAGTGGAACAAAAATGTCATGATGTGGCCCCTGAGTATTGATGGCCAAGCATCCCTTGCTTGGGCCTTTGTGATGGTTAGCTTTAATTGTCAACTTGACACACTCTAGAATCACAAGAATTATCTAGATCAGGTTGGCCTGTGGGCATTATCTTGATTCTTAATTGATGTGGGAAGATGTAGTCTATGGTGGTATCTTAGTCAGGGTTTCTATTCCTGCACAAAACATCATGACCAAGAAGCAAGTTGGGGAGGAAAGGGTTTATTCAGCTTACACTTCCACATTGCTGTTCATCACCAAAGGAAGTCAGGACTGGAACTCAAGCAGGTCAGGATGCCGGAGCTGATGCAGAGGCCATGGAGGGATGTTGCTGGCTTGCTACTCTTGTTCAAAATGCTCTTCATGAGACTTAACCAGAGAATAAAGTTTCTGCTGGACTTTGAGACTTCCTTTGTCAATGCAATTAATATAAATCTCTTTACCTTAGCCTCAGGTAGACTCTTCAGACATGAACAAAAAGCAGCCACATTCTTCACCAAAATAACATAAAAACAGTATCTATGCCACATACTGAAATTCTCCACCAAATATCTTGGGCCAATTATCTGCACAATTCAAATCACTTTCAGTAACAAAGTCTTTCATGTTCCTGGTAGGATAGTCCATTAAGCCCCATTTAAAGCATTCCATACCTTTCCAAATCTGAAGTCCCAAAATCCTCATTCTTCCAAACAAAAGCATGATCAGGCCTATCACAGCAATACCCCACTCCTGGTACCAACTTCTGTATTAGTCAGGGTTCTCTAGAGTCACAGAACTTATGGGTAGTCTCTATATAGTAAGGGGATTTGTTGATGACTTACAATCTGTAGTCCAACTCCCCAACAGTGGTCGGCAACAGCTGTGAATGGAAGTCCATGAATCTAGCAGTTACTCAGTCCCACAAGTCAAGCAGGTGAAGAAGAATCTTCCTTCTTCCAATGTCCTTCTGTAGGTCTCCAGCAGAAGGTGTGGCCCAGATTAAAGGTGTGTGCTATCATGCCTGGATCTAGGACTTGCTTTGTCCCAGATGACCTTGAACTCAGCGATCTCCTTGCCTTAGTCTCCTGGGATTCATAGCCTCTATGTCTCAAGATCTCCATGCCAAGATCCAGGTCAGAAACTTGTATCTCCCAGCCTCAAGATCAGGATCACAGGCGAGCCTTCCAATTCTCGATTGTAGTTCATTCCAGATATAGTCAAGTTGACAACTGGGGATAGACACTACAGGTAGGCAGCACTGTTCCCTAGTCAGGGAGTCCTGAGCAGTGTAAGAGTCAAGAAGCTGACTCAGTAGAAGCAAGCAAACAAGCATCCATGCATTTATTCTCCCTCTGCTCCTGACTGTGGATTGATGCTTTTAAGTTCCTGCCTCAGTTTCCCCTCAGTAATTGGCTGTGTGGAAAATATAAGCAAATTGTATTTTCTTTTCTATCAAATAAGACAAAAGTACATTTTAAAAAGTTGTAAAGAAGCCAATTGGTAGAAATTAAAATTCTGCCATTGTTGGCTTGCATTATTTGAAATCGAAATATATGTTCAAGTTTTATTTCTTCCTAGAAACTGCACGACTATTAGCCAGCCAGGCAAGTAAGAATGTAAGGTGAGCTCTGGCCACTTGGGTAAGGCACAAGGTGCAGAGAGTTACACTAGGAATAAAAATCCCCTAGGACCCCTGCTGCCTGCTTGCTTCGTTGGGTGCAGCTTTTTCCCTGCTGAAGTGCTTTGGAAAGTGTGGTCATTTTCTTGAGACCCATTTCTTACAACTGCAACCTGGAATTGTAAGGCACATAAACCCTTCCTTCTCTAAGTATCTGTCACAGCAACAGACACGAAACAAGGGCAGCTTTTGACAACGTAAGTGCATAGAGACCCATGGTTGCTCTGCTGACATTGAATTCTGTGATTTTTCACTCGACAGGTGGCTATAATAGCGGGGAACTTTGAACTTGCAGAGTATATCAAGAACCACAAGGAAACAGACATTGGTGAGTAGGCCTGGTGAGAAACCACAGCCGTTGTCATCTGAGATCCTCCTGGGACTGCTTGCAGAGATCTCAGCCTTGGGAGTCCTTCCCTGATAGTAGGGAGGGTTGTGAAGACCTTCAGGGATGAGCAATACATTTTCTGTGAAGAACACCACTCTCCTGTCTCCTGAAAGAGCCTGCTATAGGCTCATGTAAATGCGGATGCTTGACTTCTGCTGGGGTTTGGTCTAGGACTCCCACCTGATTCAGCACTCTTGATTTTTCCCAATATTGTTTTAAAATATATGCCTGTAGCTGCACATTTCTGCAGATGGTTAGGGTCTAGCAACATTGGCAGGTGATGATACTGATCCCAGGGGAGATGGTACATGGTGGGGGGAGGGCTGGGGGATAGCTCTATACCTTCCTCTCAAGTTTGCTATGAGCCCCAAACTGTTCTGTCTTAAAAAAACATCTACAGACACAAGTCAGAGAAACTGGGTACCAAGGAGAAACTCACTGGGGAGCTGGCTTAGATGTGTTTATTGGAAGGCACAGACTCATGTGTGGATGGGTGGCAGCTGAGAGGGAAGACTGTGAGGGCCTCTCTTCTGCCCTCCCGTCACCTCTACTTGGTGTCCCCCTCCCCTTTCTAGTACCACTTGCACCAACCAGGAGGGCCATCTTAGGGGCTCCTCCTTGCTCCCACCGTCCTACCGTGGGCTGGGCCCAGTCTCGCACAGTGGATGAGCCGGCTGGCCTGCGCCCTCCGGCGCTGGGCTTCCACAGGACCTGCAGCGGGGAGCAGCCCCACTGGAACAGCGGTGGTGAGCCCTCGAAGGTGGAGTTGTCCCATGGAGGGGCTCTGGGATGGGGCTTCTCTGGGCCTTAAGAAGAAGCAGATGGCATCTGCCTCTCACTGCCTGTGCCCTCACCCTGCTTTTGGGTGTCGGGAGTGAGCGCAACTGTGTCTCCCTTTTACGTCTTCACCACGTTGAATGTGTGTCTTGCATCGATTGTGACTGGGACCTGCCTTGCTGGGAAGTTGGACCGTGACATAGAGCCAGACGATGGGCTTGTGTCACCCCGTACCCTGCTGAGCATCAGCCTTGTTGGAAGAGGGATGTGTGTAGAGCTCAAACCAGCGGAGTCCCAGGCTCCCAAGCTCTTCCCTCTGCTTGCCTGCCTCAGCCTCAGTTCAGCTGTGAGCAAATTGCAAGTGCCCCACCTGATCTTTTCCTCTCACATGTATTCATCTTCACCTTGACCAAGTGAGTTCCTACCCGTAGAAATGGTTGCACCACCCACAGGTCCTGTATTAATTTTCAACTTCCCCTGTTATTTTACCACTTCAGAGGGAAATGGCTTCCCTTTGAGAGATGGCAGGCCTGGGAACTTCTTCCCAGAGTATATCCTGCTCCTGCCCTGTGGAGGCTGAGAGGGAAAGATACATTTTGAGGAAACAGTCATTGCTTAGAGCTCCTGAAAGGGCAGGTTTGATGGCTGTCCAGAGCCCTAACAAGATCCTGATAAGAGTCTGTATCCTAAGATTCCAGCCTGGTATAGGGAGCTGCAGACACAATGTCTCCTTCAGCAATAAGAGAATGTCCACAGGGACCAGAAATATGAGGGGTTAGAGATGTCTGCGTCTGAGCTCACTATGCCCTGTGTGATCTCTGACCACCTCCTCCTGGGAAGACTCTGGCAGATTAGTGGGTCCAGAAATCCACCCAGGCTCTTTAGAAGGTGGGGACCTCAGAGACTGATGGTCTCTGTGGCTCCTCCCTCACCCCCGGCTCGAGGGATGATGTCAAAAGGACTGCGGATGTTTTAGTCCCTTACAAGTCATGTGACTTGGAGACCAGTGGCTGCTTACTGTGAAAAAGATACCTGACTTTTCAGAAGTTCAACCTTTGGTACACATTGTCACTTTTGCTGTTACAATGCTTCCTCCTCCAGAGTCCTGGTCATCACTTGTTCTAGATGGGTTTTTTTTTTTTTTTTTTTTTTTTTTTTTTTTTTTTGTCCCACCACCCCCTAGCTCCATCGAGTTTCTGCCGTGATAGCTTGGGAGTCATGTCTCCCTCTCCGTAATGGATTATGCGCTCCACTCACCTGCATGAGAAAGCTCGGTCTCCTCAGCCAGGGTTGCACAGTGTGTATTCAGTACAGGGTGTACTTGGGCTTTCTGCGAGCTTATGTGAAATGCAGACTCCCTGGCCACCACCAAGTGTGACTCCACAGGTCCAGGTACTGCTGAAGTCACTATGCTAATCTTCCCTGGCGATTCAGAGGCTGGGCATCTACTCTTGTGTCCCAGGGCCTACCTGGGCATCCCCATCTCTCATGAGCTCATTCAGATAGGATTGTCCACACATCAGTTCCCAAGGATGACAAACGATGGCTAGCCGAGCCGTTTAAAACAATGAGTTTATTCTGCCATTCTAGGGGGCACGAGTTCAGAATCAAGGCACTGGCATCTGGATCGTTACTCAAGCCAAACTCCGAAAGGTTTACTCCAGGCTCTCCTGTGTTAGGTGCTGCTGGTGGTCTTAGGCCTCCGTGGGTTTGTGACACATGATTGCAGTCTCTGGTCTGTGATAACCTGACATTCTCTATAGTTATGGGTTTTAGAATCACCATGGAAACGAACCTCTGGGCGTGTCTGAATAAGATTCTGGTTAGTTTGGGTTAACTGATATGTAAAGAGCCACCCTGAATGCGTGCGGCACCATCCTTTGTTCTGGGGTCCCAGACTGAATAAAAAGGAGATCCGCCTCCCGAGTGTGGATGTGACTTGACCAGCCACCTCACACTCCTGAAGTCTCAGCCCACGCCTTCCCCGCCGTGATGGTCTGTGCCCTCAGGCTGAGAATCAAATAAACATGTCCTTCCTTAAGTTGCTTCTTATCAGGCGTTTTTGTCCCAGCAGCGAGACAAGTAACTATCCAGCAGGTCCCAGCGTCCTGCCTTGTCTCAGGACACCAGCTTGGTCCTGTATCTAAGATGACCTTCCACTGAAGATCCTTAAACTGACCATGTGTGAGAAGACCCATTTCCAAGGCCATAACTGCAGGGGCCAGAGTTTAGTGTTGCCCGTCTCTGGGCCATTGCCTCCTCCAGGGCAACAGCATTGGACTCTGTACATCCCTCAGTACCTGCCCCTCAGAGCTAGCTAGTATGTGCTAAGTGAGTGATCTCCCCCCCCCCATGCTGTTTGCCATTCAAGGCCGGCCTTTCTGTCACCTTCCTTCTCAGCATAAGCTCTGTCCTCATACTGATCTTAGGCACAACGGGGTGGCTGACGCACTGTGTATCCACTTGGTCCTGAGCGTCAACATTAGAGTCTTTTGGTTATGTGTGTTTGTGTGGTGATGGCGGTGTTGGGGTGAGGAGGGTAGATGTGTATTTGTGCTCATTCATTTAGAGCTCTGGTGACTGTTTTGGGGGTTGCTCCTCGGGAGCAATCTACCTTTTATTTGGAACCGCCTGTCTCTGGCCTGACGGTTTACTTGTTGGGTGAACTAGCTGATCAGAGAGAAGGCTTCCGTCTCAGCCTCCCGTCTCGGCCTCCCGTCTCAGCCGCCCATGCATAAGCCTCTGTGGTAGCTTTTTACGTGGCTTCTGGAGATCCAAACTCAGGTGCTCACACTTTGAACTGAGCTTGAATTCCATGTTGTCGTCTCATGTTTTAAGCTTCACTATCACTTAGGAGGGACAAGGAGGAAGGAGACCCGTCCCTAAGTGTGCCCCCCATTCCTGAGTCTGGCACCCCTCACTGCTCATGAGCAGAGTCCTGTGTGTCCTAAGCTGAGTGAGGCTGAGCGGGGCTGAGCTGCTGTCCTCGAATCTCAGGCAGGAGGAGATGAAGGTAGGAGCCCCCAGCGCACACCTCTGTCAAGTCGGTCAGGTTAGGGCACATGTCTGAATGTAGGGTGGTGGGAAGTTCTCCACATTCCAGGTTGAGGGTTATTAAAAGTGAGTAAACCCATCCCTGGCTTTCTCCGTGGTTAATCAGGGAAATTCCTTCCTATCGAAAAATCAAATTGCTCCTGCTTCTGAATGGACGAATCTTTGTTTTCTATACCTGCTAGTGTGCTAGCAAAACCAGAACACTTCAGAAGTGCAGATGTGGTTTCGGGGAAGGCAGCCATAACCCTGCGGTCAGAGCCATTTGGCAAATGGACACCTGGAGTCCCTGTGGCTGCAGCTTGCCTCCCCAATAGGCACGGCATCTTGGCATGCACATTTATGTGCGAGCCGGTCACAGTGCGTGTGCTGCTCTTGTCTGATTCTGCGCTGCTGTTTTTTTTTTTTTAAAGCACCCCCCCCCCAAATATTAAACGTGACTTCCATCAGATTATTTTATCTGCCAGCTGGGGGAAAGTGCTTGTAGGGAGAGGCTGCGAATAGCGAAGTTAATCCCTGCTTGCTGTCACCCACTGTAAGCTGTGGCTGGGCAGATGAGCCAAGCCGGCTTGAGGTGCCATGGCCACAGAGTACTTAGGATGACTTCCATAGGATGGCTTCCATTAAAACCCAGGCCAGGGGAGAGCTGGGGAGCTCGCGTCCGAAATAAGCATGCAAGTATTAAACATGTGGCGGGCGGATAAGCCGCGGACTCGGCTAACCTGTTTTCCCCAATCTTTGGTGGTTTTGTTCTTGCCTGGCTCTGAGGGGAGATGCGCTGTCAGATGGATTAAATGACATGGGTTGCGCTTCTTCAGCGGAACAAGGTTTGTTTTCCTGTCTTGTCCTTCCGCAGCTATGGAGAGAGGTGTGTGTGTGTGTGTGTGTGTGTGTGTGTGTGTGTGTGTGTGTGAGAGAGAGAGAGAGAGAGAGAGAGAGAGAGAGAGAGAGAGAGAGAGAACGCAGTCCATAGAGCTGAGGTGTGTGTGAGTTTGGTGCCTGCTTAGCTGACTAAGGAGCACTTGGATACGGTTGCTAGGTTTCAAGACCGGGAGCCTGTATCATTACTCTGTGGATTTGCATAGATGATGGATGGAGGGAGATGTTTTCAGATTTCTTAGTGTAAAATAGTGTGTGTGTGGGGGGGTGTGAGAATGTGAAATCTGAGCTTGTTTTGACTGATGGTTCTTTGAGACTATACCTGTTTGGAAGATACCACCTGCTGGGAAATTAAATAATTCCGACCTGAGAGATTTCTGTTTTCCTGGCATTTTCACTATGCAATGAGCTACTTCCGAAGAAGCAGGCAAGGCTCTCTGAAGTGAGCCTTGGGAGCCTTTGTATTCGTCAGAGAGACTCTCCAGCAGGTCCTCAGGAAAACCCAAACGGTGACCTATTTCCTTGAATTTAACCAAAGGGATCAGGGCCCCCACTGTGGAGTCCCCCCTCTCTGGTTCTCCCCAAGGAAAGGGAGAAATGATACCACAGTCGGGCAGCCATCACACAGCTGTCGGTCGGATTCCCACGGCATATTTTCAGAGCAAGTAGCTCAGCAGGGGAGGGGGACAGAAAGCTTCCCAGACAAGCAGTTTCTAAGCAGATGGTCTGCTACCTGGCTGGCGGGGGTGGGGGTGGGGGGTGGAGGGTGGGGTGGGGGTGGGGTGGGGGGCTCACCCTATTCTTGTTGCCCTTTGAGGGAATTAGAAAGAGATGTAAATTTTTATCAGTATGGTGTGTGTGTGTGTGTGTGTGTGTGTGTGTGTGTGTGTGTGTCTTTGCACTGGGTTGATTGTTCAGATCTGTCTGTGCCTGGGATCTTGGTCGCTCTGTCTGCTGTTGAAGGCATTGGTCTAGTGGTTTATTGTGGCTCTGTGTTCACTGCCTCTTCTCCCATCCAGGAGTTTTATCCCCAGTCATAAAGCATGGTTGTGCCAGTTGAGTAACATAGTTTTGTTTGTTTGTTTGTTTTTCCCAGTGACATCCTTGTGCTGCAGCTGTGTTAGGTGGGGGGTGGGGTGTGTGTCTTGACTTGGGGATTTCTAACACAAGGCCTAGGCTAACTTCCACTTCAGATCTGCTGCCATCCGTGGCCCGTCCTATGCGTGTGCTCGGCTCCTAAGGCACCGTGGTTTTGTTCCTAGTTAGATATGGCAACAGGCCTTGGCCTTCTGTCTTGTGAGCATCTCCATGTGACTAGTCTTCGTGATCTCCGCCTGTCCATGTGCACTCCCGACCACGTGCACTCCCACGTGCCCCCTAAGCAGCTCTCCATCTGTTCTAGCTTGCTGCATCCGCTCTTCCCTTCAACCAATCAGAGTGCTGCTTGAGAGAGGGATGGGTGTGGACACAGTGTGTCCTCCTTTCCAGATCACCCTGCTTCCCCTGCAGTGGACATACCTGGCTGCTGGCAAGTACGTACAGCACCCCTGCTCTCTCCTGCACACACACAGACACCTTTCAGTTCTGGGTTGATCTGGAACCGTTCCTGGCCTGTGACTTCCAAGTTCTGCACATTCTGAATACAGGAAGCCCCAGAGGTATGTCACTGTCCTCTATCCCCGTCCCTGCGGTCTCTAGCAGTTTCCTTCAAATGAAACATCCGCCTCAGCCTCTAAGGATGCAGCCCCTTCTATGGCTCATGCCAGTCAGCACAACCATCCTATCCTCAAACTCAGAACCAACTGGATGTGCTTAACTAGCTGTTGAAAGGTTCCCATGGCCCCTCCCACACTGCCCTGTAAAAGCCTAGTTCCCCGGGGTAGACTTAGCTGGGTACCCACTGAAGCTGTCACATCAAGGTATCCTGACCTGTAGACCCAGCACTGTCACCTGCTGCTTGCTCCCTCTTCTGTGGTCACTATCCACTCCAAAGTCTCTCTTGCTGTTGTGGGGCGAGGGGGCTAGGCCAGAGATGATGGGGGGGGGGTTACAGAAGTGATAGATCTCAGTAAAGGTCTGAACCAACCAATAAGCCTTCTGTCATTTATGTGGAAGGGCGTCGAGTTTCTGGGGAGTTCCTGGACAATGAAAAACACCTGGGAAAGTAAGTGGTGGCTGTCACACGTAGCCACACTCCAGAACAGAGGACTCCAGGGCTGCAGGAGTCTGATGCCTCATCCAGACCCTGTAAGGGATAGTCTGCACAGAGCTAGACTATTCCTGTCCCTAAATACCTCAACCTCATGCATCTACTGGGAATTAGAAAACTCATGGAAGTCCTGAAAACCAAGATTGTCCTTGTTCTTCCCTATATAGTGTTCCACCACCATCGCTTGAGCCAATCCATCTTTTCCCAGGCCTACCTACCTACTTTTTTGTTTTGTTTTTGTTTTTTTCGAGACAGGGTTTCTCTGAGTAGCCCTGGCTATGCTGGAACTCCATCTGTAGACCAGACTGGCCTTGAACTCAGAGATCTGCCTGCCTCTGCCTCCCAAGTGCTGGAATTCAAGTGTGCACCACCACAGCTGACCTCTACCCACCTATGTTTATCAGCTCAGTCACATCTGTGGTCCAGGCTGGTCCTCAGTTTGTCTGTGCTTTTTCTGGCTTTGGTCCATAGGGAAAGGCAGCATCCTCCCAGGCCTGGTGCTCTCACCACAGAGTCATCCCACCTGGTTTGCTTTCCCTTGTGTGGGTTCCTGGGTCCTGTCTGGCCTCCTTCATTCATTCTTGTTCTCTTAGACCGCCCTGAGCCCTGGATCAGCAGGGAAGGCAAGGGCAGTCAGCAGGTTCTAGAACTTTCCATTATGTCTTAAGAACTTTGCAGACAGATGCTTCATGGTTGCCATAGGTAGCCAGGGAGAAAGACGGAAGTCTACGTGAGAGGTATGGAGTGTAGGCTGCCTCGGAAGGGAGGAACAGTGTGCCTCCCTCATCTAACTGACATGCAGTGGGCTCCATCCATGCTCCATCCATCCATCCATCCATCCACCCACCCACCCATCCATCCATCCATCCATCCATCCATCCATCCATCCATCTATCCATCCAGACTGGGTCTTACTCTACAACACAGACTGACCTAGCACTCCCTACGTAGCCAGGCTGCCCTCAAACTGTGGCAGTTTTCCAGCATCAGTCTCCTGAGTACTGGGACTTCATTGCTTTTTATCCAACTAGGATGGGACTGTCCTGTCAGTCACTGTCCCCACCCCACCCTGCACCCAACCAGTGAGTGACCAGGGCAGAGGGAGGCTCCAAGAAGGCAGACCCTAGACTCAGCTATGGGTGAGAGCCGTAGCAGGCTGTGGACAGAGGTCTGTCAGACCAAGTGGCCCTAAACCCTTGCCCTGCCCCCTGCAGGCCTCAGACCTGCCTCACCACAGCCTACCCAACACCTGTGGGCCTCAGTGGCTGGTAGCGAATTTAGCGATGGCTGACCACTGACCTGGAGCTGCTGGCCTCCTCATTCCTCTGCACTTTCCCCTCATGCCAGCCTAGGAAGGTAGCACAGAGTGGCCTTTCTGTGGTTTCTGCACTCTGGGGTCCCTGTCACTCATATCCATATCCCTAATGGCTGAGTTTACCAGGACCCTCTGCCTGCTTTGTGCATCTCCTTTGCATACACATGCCTCTCCAAGTCCTCGTGTCCCCTGGCCCCACTGCAAACACTGTCAGCTGTTCAACTCTCACAGCCCAGGCAGGAACAGGTCTTCTAGTCAGAGGGCCCTTCAGCTGCTTTCCCGGGTCTTGGTGTCTGGGATGTTAGGTTTAGGAGCTCAGCCTCCCTGTTGAGAGTGTGTAGAAGGCTTGCTGGCTACCAGCCTAAATCCCAGTCTCCAGCCACAGCCTTGGATCTCTGCTTGAGGGTCTTCAGGCTTCAGGGAAAGTCAGTGAGGCAGGGCGGCCATCTTGCTCCCCTCCTTTCCTTTCCTGTCTGTTCCCCTCCCCCTCCTTTTGTTTTTTTCTTCCTTCTTTAACCCTCTTTCCTGTAGTATTTGACCTTCACACTGGCACTGGTCTCCTACCCTAGGCCTGTACTTGGCTCTGCCCCTCTGGAAGGCTCAAAAGGCTCGCTCCCAGGTCCCCACTGTTCCTGCAGAGCCAAGTGTGAGAGACTCACTCCTGTAATCTTAGCATTTAGGAGGATAAGCAAGGTTGCTGTGGATTCCAGTCTAGCCTGGCTATACAGTGAATTTTAGGTAAACCTTCACTACCACAGTGAGACTCGTCATTTTTTTTTTTTAAGTATGTACTTAAGTATGAAAGAGAACATGTAGTTGAAGGAGTTCTGGTCCCAGTTCTTGCTGCTCACTGGTCCTGAGATCTTCATAAATGTCTCTACTGAGCTTCTATGGCACATGGAGGCAAGCCATGGCTGTAAGACTCGCCCTACCCCAGCAACCATGGTGCAGGCGGTGGAGATGACCTCAGCATGACCTTTGGGTCCCAACAGGTTGTTCTCACCAGGATCTCTCTCTTGGTTTGCATTCAGTCTCTCGGTCCTTATGATATCAGATGCAGAAAGAACTGACTCAAGCCACGTAGAGAACATAGTGTAGCCTCACTGGAGGCTGGAGTGGATCATCTCAGGGCTGGAGATATGATTAGATCCCATTCTCACCAATCAGAGGCCTGGAATTTCAGCTCCTGCTGATCCTAAGAGGATCCATCATCAGTGACCTTCCAGCCCGCTGATGTGAAGAAGGTTCATCTTGACAGGAGTGTGAAGCAGCTGGTCACGTGGGATCCACAATCAGGAAGCAGAGGATGACCAGAGCCCTGCTCCCACAACCCCACTTTGAGCAGAATAGCTTATTTCAGAGTAATCAGCCGTTCAGTTTGTCTAAGGCAAAACAGGGTTCAGCTCTGTTTGCTTGCTTCAGCTCCTGGGCTTTGTGTTGAAGAACAGCTGCTTTGAAAGTAGGTGTCTGCTTTAACCCTGGGCCACATGTGTGCTGGGGACCAGCTCTGGTCACTCACTGAACTCAGCTCCTGGGCTTTGCCCTGAAGAACTGCTTGGCAAATTGCTAGGCAGGCAGGACCAGTGCTGACTGTAAGCTGGCCGTGGCATCCTGAGCATGGTTTAGAATCGGTCCTGCCAAAATCCCAAGATTCTTATAAGCTCTGTTTCACCCTGACCCCCTTACCTATGCCTTCCTGGGCAATGAGTCCAAGTACAGGCCTGGAAGTGATCACAGCACCCATATTGGCCCCAGGTGAGCTTCCTGTGCCACTCTGTGAGGACTCTCGGCCCTCAGTGAGCCAGAGGATGCCTATGTTCAACACCAGATCTTGAAGACCTTCCTTTAAAAAGCCTCATACCCACAAGGGCTTCTGGGTAGTGAAACTGAAGAAAAAGCATTAGGCCAAGGACTGGAAAGGGTGAGATTCCATCTGGATTATTTTGGTGTTCTCTCTGGGCCTCGGCAGAGGGTCCGCTCTTCCCTTATTCCCCTCAAAGCTATACACTGGACTCTCTGGGTCAGAGCTGACCCCAAATGCAGGAAGGGTTTTGACAGGCGGTGGCAGGGTGGGGGCTCTTTCTTGGGACTCTTTAAGGCAGTCCAGTTATGCCAGCCACTCGGTAGGGGCTGCAGACTTGCAGGATGTGCGTGGTGGCATTAAACGGAGCAGAGGGGAGGTTCCTAATTCTGCTCTAATAAGCAGCAATAGCAGGACTTCATTCGGCTCTAGTGAGAAGAGGGAGGGTTCCCCCATGCGTGTACCTCCATGGGGCTCACTCCTACCCAGCTGGAAGGGACAAGTCAGAGCGCAGGGAATTGGCAGGAATTATCAGAAGAAAAACAGAGGTGAGCAACCATGGTTTGGTTCTGTGGCTCTGCTGGGTCCTAGCTTCTGAGGCAGCCAGGACAGGCATGAGAGACCCTCCCATCACTATACCGCCATGTCCCGAGGCCATTGTTGTATGGGCTTTACTGTCCAAGAGACACCAGTGTAGCTGATAAAGAACCCTGAGGGCATTTTGCTTCCTCGAGACCAGATCCATGGGATGTCCCTCATGATTCTTGGGAAGAAGCTGAGTGTCAGGTGGTCTGAAGGGACAGAGAGCTCAGCTAGAGCACCAGGGAGGTCATGAATGAATCAGGAGCCTCTTGCAAAGGCTTTGTCTAGTGACCCCGCCCAAGCTCCTAGGAGCCAAGTGGAAAGAACCACTTCCAGCCATGGGAAGTTCTCAGAATTGGGAGGCTGCTCCAGACAGAGCAAGGGAAACTTATCTACTATGCCAGGGGAATGTTCATCAAAGGAGAGACTGCTCCCCTGCTCAAGGCTACCCTGGGTCAAGGCCACTGTGGTCATGTGGTGTGACACTGCACTCCAGTGGTAGGAAGGTAGCTTTCTGTGATTTCCAGAGCATAGTCTAACTAAAGAGGGTTAATCCTCTAGAAAGTAGATGGGGGCAACCAGCTGATGTACAATCACTGAATCCTTACACACACCCCTGCCATGTTCTTCTCCCAGGAAATGGGGGGGTGAGGTTATAGGAGAAGGAAGATTTAGCTTAGGGGTCTGGCTTTGTTCTAGTCCCTCCCAGAGATCCACTTTGGAATGACTTGGTTGTCTCCAGACCACTAATTCCATTCTCCCTAAAGTTCTACCAACCTTCTGGCTAAATACTGGCTACTGTTTTCTGTGTAGCATGAAACCTGGCTGAAATATGTCTTGTGGCTTCAGAGAGGTATAGATGGTGTGGCCTCAGAGAGGTATAGATGGGGTGGCCTTCCCGACGTCCCCTTTAGTCCAAGCCAGCAGGACTTTCTCCTGCTTCTGGGGCAGGTGCTCAGCCTAGCTCCCTACTCCCCGCACACCACCATGTCCACCAACTCTCTCCTTATTCGCCTGTCTGTCTGCCCTAAGACTCCAGGCTCATCAGCCCATGTTCTGTGCTATTCCCAGCCAAGATGGTGCTCAACACCCTCAAGGCTCTCAGGCAATATTAGTTAATTAAGTTGCCAGCTCATGTTAGAGAAGAGGACCTGCCTTTCTCTGTAGTAACTGTTCACAGAACATAAATCTTTCTTCCATGTCAATGCAAGTGACTTCACTCAAGGAGAACCCTGGTCCTCGCTGCCAAGACTGGCATCTGAATGCCTTCTGGGGAGATGGCTTTGGCATCAGCCCATCTAAACTAGTCACAGTGGCCACGGACGCTCATTTTCCTCTCTTCTCTTTCTCAGATCTGAGACAGGCCTAGGAGAGGGGTGAGTGTGTCAGACATGCTCATCGTGAGCAAATAAGATAGCTCAGTGGGCAAAGGGGCTTTCAGCTGAAAACCTGAATTTGATCCCCAGATCCCACATGATGGAAGTCATCTCCCAGAAGTTGTCTTAACATATGTACTTGGCGCGCACGCGCGCGCGCGCACACACACACACACACACACACACACACACACACATAACTTTTAAAAAAAATCCCAGTTAGATCTGGAAGCGTGGCACATGGCAAGGCTGGAGGGGAGAGGGCTGTGAGGCTGGGACTAGGCCAGGCCGAGCTCACGGTGGCCGTTTTAGGTCAATGGTTAGTGCTAGGCCACATGTAGCCTGCCAGGCAGAGGAGAGTGCTGTGCCCAAGAACAGGACAGAAAAGGTCAGGAGGAGGACAGGGGACAAATGCCAGCAATCACAGTGATCTGAGGAATAGTTATCTCCTGTCCCAGGAGCTCGGGGAGTTCCAGGAGGAGCTCAGGGTTCAGACCCAGCTCGTGGCTCTGATCTCATGTGCTGCATCTTCGGGTTGCATGAAGAGGCTGATGGGAAGGAATAGGAGATGGCTCAATGAGTAAAGGACTTGTCACATGAGTACAAAGGCCTGAATCCCTACCCTCAGTGTCCACCTAAAGCCAGATATGCTAGTGCATATGTGTCATTCCTGTGTTCCTAAGGCGAGATGGAAGGTGGGGATAGGAGAATCCCTGGGAGCTTTTGGACCTGCTAGCTTGGTGTACACATCAGTGAACAAGAGACTCTGCATCCGAGAAGGTGGGAGGTGAGGCTTGACACACCAGGGTGCCCTCTGACCTTTATGTGTACATTTGGCGCGCGCGCGCACACATACACACACACACACACACACACACACACACACACACACACGTATAGAGAGGGATAGCCTGCCAATAAGATGTGTCCTGTCACTAAGCACCATGACTTAGTGGTTCCTAAGGACCTCAGTTACCCAGTCAGCCACATGTGGCCCTCCAGCACCCCTGGTCTCAGCTATAGCCCTGATACAGGTTTAGCAGGATCTGTGCCACAACCTGTGGCAACTCTCCCATGCGCCTGCTGTGGAAAGAAGTAGGCCTGCTTTCTTCAATTCCACCATCCTGGGGCACCAGGTTAACCAGCAAGTACAGATGGCAGGGTAGGAAATGTTCAGTGAGTGTGGATTTCAGTGCATGTGGATTTCAGCGCTTTTGAAAACCCTATTACTGAATTTGGATAAGACCTTTAACATTGACATTTATTCTTTTCAAATGTGTCATTTAAATACAAATACATGAATCAAGAAAATAACACTTATTACGTGCCTGTTACTAAAAGTAGTCTTGCTGTGTGAAGGAGCATTGTGAGACATGCCCTTCATGTGTGGCCCATGCAGGGAATGCCTGTAGTTGGAAATGAGGGAACAAACAGAGGGTGCCTGGTGGTGCCTGGTCCAGTGCCGGGAGATACAAGATGCCATTGAGTGATTGTGTCGATGCTTGCTGGCTTGATGGCTCAACTTGGAATGTTTTCACTTTCCGATGGTGGCAACCGGAGGCCCTTCAATAGAAAGCCAGGCTTGGATTTGGGATGTTCTCCTGGGCTGGCGATCTGTATTCTAATCATCTCTTGGGGTGCTTGGTCATAGCAGAGCTCTTCAGTACCCACCAGCCCTGAGGTGATGAAGGGGTGCTCTGTACTGTGCTGTGTGGCTAATCTCTGGCATGAGGTGCAGTTTCTTTTCTTTTTTGACAGTGTCAAAGATGGAACCCAACGGACAGTCCCTCTACTGCTGAGCTAGTCTCCCTACCCTGCAGCCTTTAGTAAATTTTCTATTGAACAGTAATTTCAAATTGCAATGGTTTTATCAGGCTCAGACATCACTATGATCTAGATTTTTTTAAAAATCCCATTCAAATCCCTGCCCTCCAGACCACCCCCTTGCTGCACCTCCTGGCCTCTCATGCCTGTGTTACTTACCCGAGGGACATCTTTGGAGGGACTGACCCAGCACGCTGGTAGCAAACCTCTGAGCTAGGAGCAGAGCCATCCCTGCCCAGCGTCTGCCTCTTGTGTGTAGGGATCATCCGCACAGCGAAGATGTCTGTGACCCTGGAAGAGTATGGGAAAGGGAAGTGCAGTGCGGTGGGAAGGAGACCTTGCGCTGTCCCAGCCTTTCCAGCGGGGTCAGATTAGGTGATTGCTGTGGGCTCAGGTCTTTTTGTTGACTTCCGAAAGGTGAGACCTCCATGGGGGCTGCTGTGGACGGGTCTCCCATGAGGCTGCCCCTTATGGTGTCTCCGTGCCTTTTATGACCCTCCTGGTGGTCAAAGGTAGCTCCAGGCCATGTCCTTCTTTCTCCTCCCCCCCTTCATTCCTCTTCTTCCCTTCCCGCCCCTTCCCCTTTCCCCTCCTCCCTTCCTTTTGTCCCCTCTCCTCCTCCCCCCTCTTCCCTTCCTCCTCTTTCCTTCTCTCTTCCCTTCCATTCCACTCCCTGTCTCCTTTCCTTCTCTTTCTCCTTCTCTGTTTCTCTGCCTTTCTCTAGTTTTGGCAGTGAAACCCAGGGCCTTGTACATAGGTGTGTGTGTGTGTGTGTGTGTGTGTGTGTGTGTGTGTAGTCCCCGGATCATGGAGCACAGATCACAGTGTGAAAGGTATTGGTGTCTTCTTGTGATTGCATACACTTCTCACATTATTAACTCTTCAGTGGGATGTCATCTCACACAAAACTATCGTGATAGTCACTTGATGGCTAATGCTTTTGGTCCATGCCCCTTTGTGTTAATTGAGAGGTTTGGGGGTTTTTTTTTGTTTGTTTGTTTTTGTTTTTGGTTTTGGGTTTTTTTTTTGTTTGTTTGTTTGTTTGTGAGACAGGGTTTTTCTGTGTAGCCCTGGCTGTCCTGGAACTCACTCTGTAGACCAGGCTGGCTTCAAACTCAGAAATCCGCCTGCCTCTGCCTCCCGAGTGCTGGGATTACAGGCGTGTGCCACCACCGCCCGGCTGAGAGTTTTTGATAAGGCAGGATCATGGTAATATAAATACTCTATTTTCATCACAGTCAAGTCTGTAATGTACTATTCCAGGGATAACAATGATAATAACAATAATTCTAAAGCCTTTAAATTACCCGTATTATTCATCTATGTGTAGTGTGTGTGTGGATATGTATGTGGATATATACATGGATATGTGCATTGATATGTATGTGGATATGTACATGGCTTTGATGTAGCTATGTACATGCACAGTTTTGTGTAGAGGTCAGTGGGAATTATTTCTCTCCTTTGCCACCTTTTCTCTGTGGATTGAACTCAGATCTTCATGCTTGGTGGTGTTTTTACCTGCTGAGCCCTCTCCTGGCCCTAATAATGACTTATTTTAAAACTAGAAATTCACTTTGCATCTCAGAAACAGCTGTGACTCTTGGGGAATGATGGGTGCCTCCCTCCTGAGCCTCCCCACTCCTCCCACTCCTGGGATTTCATCGAAGGTTAAGGCATTCAAAGCAGAGCCTACCCAAGTCATTTGAGAAACAAAACTTACTGTCTACTGTCTCAGAATAGGCTCTAGCTCTGGATGAGGAGGTTGCCGTGGTAACACTTCTTTGTTTTTAGGAAACCACAGACACTAGCTGTGTCTGAACTACAGCAGGCCAGATGTGGATTTTGCCTCTGAGGTGAGTGAGGGGCAGGGATCAGGGACCATGTAGCGTAACTGGTCCCTGATGCACTTCCTTCAAAGTCATGACATCATCGGTATTCTCACATAGCATCCACACAGATCATGGACAGTGAGAGCCTGCACCTAGAGTCCCCAGGAGCTGATTTTCTAGGTGTCTTAGGTGCCTTTCCTCCTAGCTATCAAGGAAGGCCAAGCCATGCCAGGCCAAGTGACCCCAGACTTCACACAGAACATGGGAGGCAGGATCATTTACTAAGACTGGCCAGACTGGCCTGCCAGTGAGCTCTGGGGAATCTGCCTGTCTCCATCTCCATAGCACTAGGGTTATAGATGTGTGTGCACCATCGCCTCTGGCTGGCTTGCTTCTTTTCTTTCTTTTCTCTTTTTTCTTTTTGTTTTTGGCTCGTTCTGAAGATCCCAACTCAGGACCACATGCTCAAGTGAGCTGTCCCCATCAACCCCTACAAATCAGTTTTCAATTGGCCAAGATGGAAGAGCAGAGCGCTCAGCAGATGCCCAGCACAGGGAGGGGGCTCGCCAGACTTGCAGTGTCCTGTTGATGTGCCCCGTGGACCCCACATAGCCACCGCAGTCACTGTCCGTGTAGGCATCTCTGACTGGACAGGCATTCTTCCCTGCCTCCAGCCACAGAGAGCATTTCTACTGCTATGGTCAGAATGTGCTTTAATTTTTTCTTTCAAGGCCTCATGTGACTGGAGCTTGGAATCCCATAGTAGCAGTGTTTGAGGGTGGCAGGATCTTTAACATTGAATTTCACCTTCCCCAGCTTCCTGCCTTGTGATGCAGTCTTTTCTTCTCTTGCCTGTCCACCATTGTGATGCCACCTGCCATGAGGCCCTTGCCAGAACCTCAGAACTTGCTAAGTGCTACACTAACAGAAACCCTTCTTGTTTATAAAGTTACCCAGCCTCAGGCGTTTCATCATAGTCATGGAGAAGGAACCAACACATCTATCTACTATGACTGTTTCTTGCTATCAAAGAAGGGTCTGGGTCCTTTCCCCACCCACCTCCCAGCCAATCCAACTTCCCTTTGATCTTCATGGATGTGTCTGCCTGGACCCTTCCATAAACTTTAAAGTCTGTATCTTGACTTCACTCCCCAGTGCCATCCCTCCCAGTCCCCATGCTGCGTGTCAGCCAGTGTAACAACAGTAGAGGGCTTCAGGAACCCCACATCTGGAAAGTAGAAAAGATGTTCCATGTCTGTCAGCCTTGACCCAAACCAATTTTCAGCCATTTGTAGTTTTTTATTTGGCATTTCTAGTGTAGTTTTATCTTTGTCTTCTGTGGAAGGTCCCTTACATGATCCGTGATGGATGCTGCTCAGATCCTCTGGCTGTGTTACATGCCAGGGCAACACGTTACTGTCCCAGAACATGGGTGACACACAGATGCCAGTGCACCTCTGGTTTCCAGGGTTGGCACCATGGGTCTGTGTTTGTTGGCTGAACAAAAGAGTTCTTTAAAAAAATAATCTTGGGTTTACCTTCTAGGGCATGCAGAAGTGCATTTCAGGATGGTATTGCAGGAGAGTGGGTCGGTTGTGCTTTAAATGTTAGTGGGAAGCCAGAGTGGGAATTGCACGTGCCTTCAAAGACCTTCTCAGCCAAGGTCTGACAGGACCTGTGGTGATTTATGGCTCCCCAAGTCTTCCGCAATAAGTGCCACACGGGCCCTGTGAGTGACAGGAGTGTCTGGCCCTCACTGACTTGTCATGAATGTTCATCTTCTCCCTGAAAGTCCATGGTCACTTCCATCCCCCTCATCCTCTGTTCCATCTCTTTCTGGTCCAGCTTGTTTAGCACATGTGCTAGGAGAGGTTTCAGGACCCCTTCACAGCCCCAGTGCAGTGGCTCATGGCTTTTGTGAGACAGAAGTGCCTGAGACTCCTGAGGCTCTGCTGTGCTACCCCGCGGGCTCTGTGCCCTGTATGATCCCCGGTGCTGGTGGTCTCAGCACAAGGCTTTCCTCACCTCCATACAGAGCCTGGGATCCTCAGCCTCAGCTCCAACAGGACCCCACCTGCCCACCCAACTGAGAGACCCTCATTCTGATGCCTGTCATGAGCTGTGTTGAAGTCTAAGCCCTGACTCCTCAGCATGGGCCTTTCTTTGGAAATAGGGTCTTTCCTGAAATTAAAGTGTGACATTAGGGTGGACCCTTGTCCTCCAAATGGCGCCTCATGAACACAGACCTGTGGGTGGCAGTCACTCAGGAAGCAGGCAGAGACCAGACAAGGTTCCTGTGAGCCAAGAGTGACTGCAGATCTGATCCCAGCAGCCACTCAAGCCGAGTTCTGCCCTGAGTTCACCCTCCTGCCTGAGAAGGGGTGTAGAGGCCTCCTGGGACCTGGGGGTCAGGTACGAGAGGCTCTGTGCCAACTTGACTTTACTTCCTTGTGCCACTTTGACTTCACTTCCTGAGAAGTCAATATGAAGGACCAGTGCTGCTTCCCTTGAAGGCAGACACTTTCTGTGCTGTCTAAGCCCAACTTATGTGGGGCTGGAACCCTGATCTGAGGACATTTTGTTTGTATCATGTCCTGCAACAGCCTACTTCCCCCTGCCCTTGCCATAGATCTTTTTTTGTTTGTTTGTTTTTGTTTGTTTGTTTTTGTTTTTTGAAGACAGGGTTTCTCTGTATAGCCCTGGCTGTCCTGGAACTCACTCTGTAGACTAGGCTGGCCTCGAACTCAGAAATCCGCCTGCCTCTGCCTCCCAAGTGCTGGGATTAAATGCGCCACCACTGTCCAGCAAACATAGATCTTGGTTCTTCCTAAGCAGCCCCTCTGAGTTCTCCAGAAGGCAACTGTGCGCCTCAGCTCTCCAGTTCCACTCTGTACACGTCCTCTGAAGACTTTGGGAGAGATCTGGGTTGGCACCCGAATCTTTCAGGAGCGTGGAGACCCATGCATGTCCTGTCTAGTGGTATAAGAGTTCTAGTCTTATCCAGGAAGTGGCCACTTCCTGTGGCCTTGCGGACTTGGGGACTAACACATACAGGAGGGGTGGTTAGTCTGAAGGATGTGCAAGCAGGATCTCTTAGTGGAGAATGCCAGGTACAAGGCCCTCGGGCCAGTGGATCTGTGACCTGAAATCTGAGTGGACCCTTGGAGAGGGTAGCTGCTGACCTTGAAGGGAGAGTTTCAGGGGTCCTCCTGACTCTGCTTCCCAGCACCAGGATAATAAGCACACTCTACTGCACCCAACTTTTTGTATTAGGGATCAAACTCTGGTCCTCAGGCTTGTATGGCTAGTGTTTTTCTGACTGAGCTGTCTCTCCAGCCCCGGTATTTGTGTCCTCTGAACAAATGAATCTCAAGGTGACCCTTTATCACACTGGGTGTCAGAGAGCATGAACAGCCCCATGCCTGCTGTGTTCTTTCCCAAGTTCGCTGGGCATTGCTACTGTGATGGATGCTCTGGCTTCTCACACAAGCTCAGTGTGGACCCTGCCTGTCCTTCCTTTGCTGTCCAGTTGCTTTGTCTGGTGAGGGGAGCCAAACACTGGGAGCCATAGTTGGGCATGAGGAATCGTAGCTCTCCTGCTGCCTACGGTGGGCTCTGGGTCTGATGTAAACATTCCTCAACAGGCATTTCCGGGGCAGCGTGGATACCCACATGATTAACGTCCTCTCTAGGTCTGCATGGATGAGAGAGGGTCTCAGTACATTCAGGTCATAGTAACAAAGTGCCATAAACCCACCGACACCTCAGATTCCTTTCTTGTAGCACTGGAGACCGGGAACAAGATTGGTTACCTTCAAGTTCCATAGGCTGCCATCCTAAGGAAACTGACGCTACTCAGTCCAAAACCTAAGTGTTTCCCAAAGGCATTCAGATTTGGGGGAACATAGCATGGTACCTGATTTATCATAAGGAAAGATCCCCCATGCACCCCAAGGAATCTCCCTGCTCACAGCATGGTCTTGCTAGGCCACTTCTCTTCAAACCTCAGTTTTCTGTCTGATGGCCAGCCTGGACATCAGCCTGGCCCCACACAGTAGAAATTCACAAGCATGGGGACGCTCTCTAGCTCCACTAGCACAGACCCAGTGACCCTGAATATCTTCCTCACTAATACTTTTACCTTTTTCTCTGAAGCTCCTGTCTCCCCATTCCTTCTCACTCCCCCTCCAATTTCCAGATGTGCTAAACAGGAAAATGCCCAGTGGCGTTGCCATAGCAACAAAAGCAGACCTGGCTATCTGAGTCTGCCCCTCTGAGGCACTTCTCTCCCTCAGCCTTCTGGATGACAGCCCAGGAAGGAAGTGGGAGAGAGTAGGTGGGACCCCGAGCTGGGTGTCTCCTCTTTGTCTCAGCAAGTGCTTGGGGGTGGCCACTCTGCTCAAGCCCCTTTACCTAGATCTGCTTGCACTGCCAAGTCAAAGTACCGTAAATTTGGGGACTTTTATAGCCTCTTAGTTCTGGAGATCAGAAACAGGGGTGTGTTAGGGTGGCTTCTTTGGATACGTGTCCTTAGCTGAAGATGGTGGCTTCATTCCCCACCACCTAATTCTCTCATGGGCCTGTGTGTCCACCCTTTGTACTGGATTAGAGAAACAGTTTAACCCATATGATAACCTTTTCTATAAATAAAGTCACATTCTAAGACATGAAGGTGAGGACTCCAACACAGCAGGGATTTGAGGTTTGGGGTTTGGCTTGGGGTTTGTTTGTTTGTTTTCAGGGAGAGACACAGTTTAGCCTGTAGTACTTCTGATAATTGAGGGGGTCCCACATCTCATCTTTATGGTGACAGCTCTGGCTGCCAGAAAGAGTGTCTGTCTGATACCTGTGAGGGGAAGATAGACTATGCATTCCCAGACCCAATGACTCCTGATACACAGCAGGTCAGAGGCTCCTGGGGACATCCCAGGGGACAAAACAGCATCCCCCAGTGGTGGCCCACTTGGAGGGTCCCCCCCTCCCTGCTCATCCCTGTTCCTCAGCTTCAGGCTTGGGGCCAGCCTAGCCTCCCTACTTACTGCTATGATTACTTACACCCTAACTTCGCCCTCCTTGGGGGTCAGGAGCAGCATCCGGGTTGTCCTCTGCCATACCGTCTCCCGGGCCTGGCCCATAGGAAGCCTCAGCTAAACTTACCTTTTTGGATAGGACACAGGGCATACCCCCATGCAGTCCATCTGCAGCCTCAATTCTGCTCCTGCCGGGACCATGTAGAAACACAGGCTACATAGATCCCACGACCTACCGGGTGAGCATGGGGGGCTGGGTTTGCACACTGGTGCTGAGCCACAGAGGGTTAACTGACTGGAAAGGAGGCCGGCTTGGTGCAATTAAGTATGCGATGCTTATTTGCAGATTTTTTTTTAACACCAATTTCAGTCTAAAACGCCTGCTTCTCACCAAATAAGATTTCTGATGAGAATTTTGATTGAATTCATATGTTGTGACGCAAGTTCAGGTACAGGTCGGGCCAGGAACACACAATTATCCCACCTCTTGTTTCAGAGCTGGTGATGGAAGGTTGGGGTGGTGGGGCAGCATCTAACTCCTTGTTGTAATGTCCTTCTGCAGCAGGGGCTGTGCCAGACCTCGTTTGCTAGTGTTTTAAAAACCACTCATCCTTCGCAGTCTATTTTTAAGAGGACAGGTTGGAGGAACAAAACCATTAGCAGATTTGGGACTCATTCATTTTCATGTGGAAATGGGCATAATAGGACTCTGGGTTAAACATGGCGTGTAGCTGGGGGCACTGAGCTTACAGACCCAGGGCCTGATTAGTGCCCTGAATAATCTACAACCTTGAGCTGACCGTGTTTGTTGACCAGCTGGGCCCTGCAGGGTTCCCACCGCCTGGGACCTGGGAGGGCTTTATCCTCATTTGCAACCCCCAGGAGGGGGGTGTTGAGGGATGGCCCAGCTGAGCTGAATATCACATCCCAGGGGCCCTGTGTGGCGTGCTGCCTTCTGAGGGGGAACTTGTATGGTGCACATAGCCACTTTTGTTACTGTAGTATCTTCCCACAAGTAAAGCTCTCTGGGAAGGCTGGTTTGTGCATGGCTTGTCCCCATTCAGGGCCCTGGCCCATAGGGTGCTCATTCGGTTATCCTGGATGGATGAAGGAAAGAATGTCTTGTTGGTGTATTATTAGGCTTCTACTGCTGAGATAAAACACTGTCCGAAGCCAACTTGAGTAGGAAAGAGGTTTTTTTTTTTTTTCATCTTACAACTTACAAGTCATAGTCTAAAGAAGCCAGGGCAGTAATTCAAGGTGGGAACCCGGAGGTAGGAGCTGAGGCAGAGACCATGGAGGAATGCTGCCTACTGGATGCTCTTCAAGGCTTGCTCAACCGGCTTTCTTATATAACCTAGGATCTGTCCAGGGATGGCACTACCCACAGTGGGCTGGGCCCTTCCACATCCACCATTAATCAATAACATGCCCTGCTGCTTTGCCTAATCTGATGGAAGCATTTTCTCAATTGAGAATCCTTCTGTCTGGACATGTATCAAGTTAACAAAAACCAACCTGCCCAGATGGTGAAGGGAGCTGTAGATGAGGGGGGAAGAAAGGAAGGACAGAGTGGACACAGGCAGGGAGGAAGGGTTCACACAGCTTCTGGGGACACAGCTTCTGTCCTCGGTGGTGATGACAAGATGGAGGAGGAGCAATGCTGGAGGAGAAATGCAGTAAGAGAATATGATGGAGATCTCGTTGCATATGTAGCACACTGCCAGCCATCACACACACACACACACACACACACACACACACACACACACCACACACCACACACACACACACACACACACACACACACACCACACACCACACACACACACACACACACACACACAGAGCACCTCACTCAGACACATCACACCACATATATCACATGACCTCCACATCTCATATACCGCATACACATGACACCACACCAAACACATGCAACCATTTCATACACTCACACATCACATGCCACCATATGATGTCACAAACATACCTCACAGACCACATACACATCACAGCACACATGCTACAATTCCTACGTGCATACCACACCTCACCCAGACTACACACACCACATCCTATCTACCCATGTATGCAAAACACCATGCATGCTTGCGTTCCATAACATCACATGCCACACACTGCCAATACATGTCATTGTGACTGGAGTTGAGCATGCGGGATCGTGACTTGAAGTCCTCGCTGTGGTGTCTTTAAGTTGGCAAAGCCACTCTTTCACAGCCACTTTGTGTTTCCCATTCACTGCACTGAGACATCAAAGGGCAAATGTCCAGCCATTTTTCCAGAAGACCCAATGAAGGCAGAAAAGTCCCAGTCCCATTGTCCAGTTGGTGGACTATCAGGATTGTGTCCTAATCCTAGGGGACTTTGTGCTTAGCTCTAGGTGGGGATGTGGGACTGAAGGTGTTGGGGATATACAGATGGGGACACTGCTGGTATCTGGCTGGGCACAATGAGCTGAGAGTTCTCCTTATTTCCCATCCCTTCCTGCATCCAACTCAAGTTCAGCACACTCGTAGGTCATGGGTCTGCTGCATGGTAGCTGATGGGAGAAGTCTGAAAGGTACACTTACTGAATCATGGGCTGGAAAGCAAAGGGACAGGGAGGGGACAGCCAGGCCACTGAAAGTTTGAGATTCCTCACTACAGAGCTGAAGAACCCCCTAACATGAGGACTTCCAGTCCCAGGGGTGGGGTACAGAAATAGGTTAGCCAGCTGTGGTGTCTGTGCTGAGCTTGGTCAGTGTCAGAGGGGCTTCCAGGACAAGATGATCCTTAAACCTTAGGAAGGGCTCGGGCCAGGGCAATATGGGAGGTGGAATGGCAGGATAAGCAGGGACTGGAGGAGATGACTGACAGTCACACAGAGCCAGCTTTGTGCAGTTGCCTGCAGGCTGAGGCAGAAGGGTATCCTCCTCGGATGCCCTCGGCTCACCATCATTGTTAACTGCTGGTGGATCTGGATTCTGTCTGGGACTTCTGTCCTTGCCTGTGCAGCTCCCTGACTGTGCTGGGTGCTCGTCCTGGGGCAGGTCCTGGTATGGTAATAGTTGTTTAGCAGGTTCTTTCTTCTCAGAGATGCTGACTGGCTGCTCTCTTGATTTAAAATCTGAGGGTCTTATCTTCTGCTGGGAAGTTTCCTGGGCCATATGTTGGGAGTGATGGTGTCTATCCAGCCATCTTTCTTTACCCATCTTTTCTGCTGCCCAATGCACCCACCCACCTACTCATCTAACTCCTTACCTCTTCTCCCACTCACCCATCCACATCTACCTGCCTATTCACTTATCCACTCATCCATCTACCCATGTGCTACACACACACACACACACACACACACACACATCCATTTACCCATTAACCAGCCCACTCATTCTACTCACACATCTGTCTTCCTTTGTAGCCGCCCATCCACCCATCTCCACATCCATCTACCCACCATGCCATCCCTTCATCCACCCACCCATCCACACAGACACATCTATCATCTCATCTGCCCACTAATCTATCCATACTCACTCCCAGCTCACTCCCCACTCCTGCCCATTCATCTACCACGATTTCTACTTACCCACCGCCTCATCACCTCATCCAGCCACCCAGATGGAAAACCAATACAGTGGTGAGAAGAGACAGCAAAGGTCACAGGAGACAAAATCCCCACCAACAGAGAGCTCAGGGAAGGAAGGCCTTACTGAGGGCTAAGTCTGAGCTGTGAGCTGTGCATTGGGAAGAACAAGCCATCTGAATGAAGACAGTTGGATGGCCTATTCCTGGACGCAGATTGTCAAGCCACTAAAGGGGGAAAGAACTTTCTATAACTGGGTCCATGAGAAGAGAGGCAGGAGTGTCAGGCTGCAGCAAGAAGCCAGGTTCTTTGAGCCTAATAATCAAATAACCAAGAGGTGGGCTCTTTCATGATTTAGTAGTCCTTAGGGGGGTTGAGCAAAGATACCACTGCAGTTTACTTTTGTGTGTGTTGAGGGGTACACGTGTGTGCACATGCATGGTACACTGATGAACCATGGGTGTCATTCCTCAGGAGCCATCCAATTTGCTGTTTGAGAAATGATCTGTCACTGGGACCTAGCATTGTCTCATTAGGCTAGGCTGGCTGGCCAGAGAAACTTCAGAATCCTCCTGCCTCCACTTCCCATGTGCCGAGGTGAAAAGTACCTAGATTTTTTTAATGTGGTTCCTGAGGATCAAACTAAGGCCCTTGGGCTTGTGTGGCAAGCTGAACCATTTCATCTCAGAGCTTGCAATGTGCATTCCTAAGATGTGTGCTTTGCCTGTGGTGTGAGCCTTGCCTATAGCGGGGGTGAGGGAGGCAGGGCTCCTCGATGCTGGGGATAGAATATGCTGGGTCATATCTGGGTGTCTGATGTGGTCTACTGAGTCAGTGACCAAGACAGGAAGAGGCAGCAGGCTCTGAGGGGCTTACAATTTAGGTACCACCAGCATGTCTGCCACCTACCCGGCCATGACTGATTTCAGACTCAAGTGTGCCAGCAGCCCATCCCGCAGCACTGTCCACGTCCACGTGTGATGGCAGTTGCTGTTGGCACTGCACATGCTCATGGCAGTGGATTTTGATGGCCCCATCTGAGATGATGGGGACCAGGAGCAGATGTTCATGGTGACCTTTGTACAGCCCGACACTCTTTCTCAACAGAGCGCAGGTGGGGTGCAGCCTTTCCCCCTCATTTTAACTTCTAACACATTTGGGCTGGGATGGAAGCCATGAAACGGAAGTCACAGCATGCTGTGACTTGAAGAATTCCCCTTCTGAATGAATAGTGCTTTGCGACCAGCCACAATCCGGGGAAATCCAGCATGTGCAGAGCAGGGGTTTCCAGAGAGGGCGGCAGAGGCCTTTCTGGCAACTTCAGGTCCTGGTTAGCTTACATCTCAGATCAGACTCCGTGAGGTCGAGGCTACTGAAGTCATTCATGTGCAGCTCCCAGAAATGACTAATTGCTGTCACCTCCTGGGAATCCTGTTATTACTGGCCTTCTGAGGAATTAGCTCTTTGAAGCTGTGACATTGTCCTCATGTGGACAAGTCCCTCTCACTGGGACTCCATCAATTCCTGTTGGAGGGTACCGTATCATGTATAATTAGGTCCCCTGTGCCCAGTGTGCCCTGAGCAGTGGGAAGTGGCCATTGTGTCCCGTGATGTTGAGGCCAGGACCACAGTCCCCTGCTGGTGCTTTCTTGGGCTCTGAGCGGGTCAGCTTTCCTGAGGTCTGTGAAAGACGTCAGGGTCCTTGTGAGGAAATGAAGCTACTGTGAGGAAGGTAGGACTCAGCAAGGCTCAGTGTTGTCACTGAGTGTGAAGTGACACAACTTTCTTGCACCCAGGAAAACAGGGATAAACAGTGAGCTCTGCTAGGCAAGTTCAGATGGTTCTCTGGCCAGTGGCAAGTGACCACAGCAAGGTATTGTTTATCCCCCCAAACAACTGTGTGTGGGTGCTGCTCACACGGTCTGCAATCTATGGGAGTCCAGCCCATCCACCTTCTGTCCGGCTCCAAGCTCCCAGAATCTCCTGAGGATTTTGTAGAGTATGGTCACGGCTCTTGAGAGTGGACCCTCACCTCTTTGCCCCACAACTGGGGAATGCTCTCTTCTCTATATCCTTGTGGCAAGAACTGACCATAGGCACAGGTTACTGCAAAAAGCCTAAGTTGTCAGTGATGGCTATAACTCCAAGACAGATCTGACTTCCCCATCAGACAGAGTCCATTGACAAGGTAGTCAGTAGGTCGAACAACCTGGGAATATTCAGAATACTGAATGGTGCTGGAGGCTGAGAAGGCAGGCAGAGGAAGGGCTGGGCTCAGATGGACCCGCTCCATTTGGATCTCAACCTCTGGATGGGGCTCTGTGTAAGGTCCTTACAATCCTCTCATTCAGTGAAACAGAATTTGGTGCCTTTCTTCAGGATTGTTGAAGTGTTCTGTAAACTATCACCTAAAACGAGGTATAGACTCAGACCAGACAGAAGCATGTGGAAATGGGCTACACAGGTCAAAAGAGTTTAGAAACAACTGCTCTATGTGTCAAACAGTTCATCTACCCATCCCTTATCTATCCTTCCTCCCTTCTAGCCAGCACATATATCGCCAAGCTAGTCATCTGTCCATCCATCCATCCATCCATCCATCCATCCATCCATCCATCCAATCTAATCCATATATCCAGCCAGCCAGCCAGCCAGTCTAATCCATATATCCAGCCAGTCCGCTAGCCAGCCTCCCATCCGTCTATCTACCAGTCCTCCCGTGCCCATGCATCTGGCCATTCATCTATTCACCCACCGTCCACTCACCCATCCATCTTTCCACTCATCAGCATCCACCTATCCACCTACCCCACAGAGCCAGCCGGCTTCCTATCAATCTGATGCATGTATCCAGCCATCCTTTCCTTCTCCTCTTTACTATTTTAAGTCTTTTGGGGGTGATCTTGTCAGATCCTAGACACCACACCACTTGAGGAAGCTTCCCTGCCTTCAGAAACTGCCTTTTATCTGCATCCACTGCCGACGGCCAGGCTGGGGGCAGGAAGGATTTGGGTGTGATTGTTCATACATAGCACTCCCTGGAATCTGCCAGAGGCTCACACGGGTCTGTGCTCCATCTACTCACCCCTGAGGAAGCTTACTTCCTTTCCATCCAGACTTGAGTTTTATCTATGTTCAACATATTGGGGGGACATGATTCCTGAGGCCTTTCCAACCCCTGAGACCTCTGTGTTGATCATAAGCTTGTCTGCCAACATGCTGAGCTGTCCCTTTCCCTGCCTTGGGTTGCAGCCTCTGGTCCAGATGGGTGCCAGGTTTGCTCCCATCCTGCTCTGCATATTGGCACCAGGTAAAGGGACAAGCTGAACCTCTGCCATGGAGGAGGAGCAGGGACAGGTGGAGGGAATCTGTTGACACTGTTGCAACACACCAGGCACTCCCTCGTGGGGTCTGCAGCATCCTGGGAAGGTGAACTCTGGGTCCTATGTGAGTTGAAGTTCCAGCTTTCTTAGGAACCATGAACCTTGAGAACTGGAGGGGTGGTCCAGGGCTGTCCTGAGGCTGGGATGGCCAACATCTGGGGCTGGAGGGAAAATTGCCTCAAAGCCTATTGGTGACTGCCACCATCCTGGTATATAGATCTGGGATTGCCAACTCTTGAGAAAGGGAACACACACATTCTTAGCAGCAGAGAGAGTGAGCATAGCTTGTGGAGAGACTCAGGTGGGACAGAGTGTAGAGGAGACTCATAGGAAGAGAGGTGGCACCAGCTTTGGTGTTTGATTGCAGGCTAAAGGACCTTAAAGTAGATGTGTAGGCAGAAGCAGAGGTTAAGAGTAAAGTGTATATAACTGGCTACAGGGGACCCCAATCTGGAGGAGGCAGGAGAGCCGAGAGGGAAGAGCTAAGGTTCTCATGTCCTCCGTGACCCAGATTGTTCAGAATACCAGCCTTTCTGACCTGGAAGCTTATGGAAGCCAAGCTAACTCCTGCGTTCTGGGCCAGTTCTCTCCTTGAGGAGCCAGATTGGGTTTGGGAGGGACACTCTGCAGCATGCGTTGTTTTTAATTAGCCCTTGTGGTAAAGTCGTGAGGAGCTGTGGAGCCTGCCAGAGCCTCCAGGGCACCTGTTGGTGGCCAGCCAGTTGGCTGTCCTCTCATATCACTGGGTCACCGGGAATACCATGGAGCCAGCGCTCAGACTCCCTCACTCAAATGACAAGCTATGCCTGCTTCTGTAGGCTATGGGTGAAATAGCCTTCTTCATGGGAGATGCAGGGCTTGTCCAGGCAAGGAGGTCACAGCCAGGACCCTCATGTCGTGGCAGCTCATGGTATCTGTCCTTATTAGTACATATAAAAGGACCTTGTCTCCCCACAATGCTGGCTATTGACACAAATACCCTTCTTCCCAGAGTCATCCAATAGCATGTTGGAAAGTAGCTTGTTTAGAAGTAGTTTAAGTTGTGGAATCAGTTAAGATGAGTTCATATTGGATTAGAGTGAGCCTTAAGTCAATGGCCCTGTTCGTATAGAGAAATGGAGTGGGGGCACTTCAGGTGTGGGGACCACAGAACCCAATGGGGAAGAGCCATGTGAAAATGGAGGCAGCATTAAGATGCCACTGAGGATACCTGGAGATTCTGGAGATGGAGGATGTTAGTCCTTGATAACAGCACACTGTATGCTCCAAGTCTGACATTGCCAAGGTCCCCAGGAGGCCAGCACCTCCTTCCTGGAAATGCTGAGTCCCTCTTAAGAACGCTGCGCATGTCTGCTGGGCAGAGGCTTGAGCCCCTGTCGCTGTGGCTTGCTGGACTCCTCTCCTAGAGTTCTATGCAGGTTAACAGCCAACCAGGTACAAGTGGCCTGGGTTTAGCTCATGTTCCAGAGTCTGAGGCTCTGGTTCCGAGTTCAAGCTTGTGCCAACTGCCATTCAAAGCTGGTACATCATTCGTGATTGGGGTGCATATACCTCTGACTGAGACCCTTAAGTTAGGTTCGGACCTACTTCCTCTTGACATTCTAAGTTCTAGTAAGCTTCACAGTTATTCCGAGAGACACAGGTCAGGCGTCAATTCTGCCCAACCTTATTCCAGTGCTTCTAGGTGCATCACGGTGTGCTTGACAATACTCAAGAATCAGATAAGTCTAGTAAGAAACCTAACCTTGTAGGCCCCATGGAACCTGAATTACACCATGCCCTCGGTGTCCAGGGTCCCATGGAATCAACTTTGAAAAACTACACTAAGGCCACCTACGATGGGAACACTGAGCTTGACAGGATGCCCTGATAGACAGGGAGACTTATTTGTTTTCTCTAGGCACGTCAGAGAGAAACAAATCCTAAAGATGCCTATCTTTCAAACACCCAGCTCCAATTCCTGGTGGCTTGTGGGCAGATCCTAAACTATAAGTAAAGCACATTTGGATTTCAGAAAGGAAAAAAAAAGAGAGAGAGAGAGAAATGATTTACTAGTATTTAAAAATTGAGAAGTTTCACATGATGATCCAGGCTTCTGCCTGCCTTTTTTAGGAAGCGGGAAGGATATTGCTGTCACCAAGACTGTGCTGTCCCAAGAGAACCTCCTTCTCCTGTCTCCTGTGGGAGACAAGTGAGCTTCGACTCTCTTAGCCGCAGCAATGGGCATGGACCCACCCTTCCTGCACAGCCCCGTCTCCTAGCATGACAAAAAAGCCAAACCCGACCCAGCTGGCTAGAATTCCAAACTGGGCCACCCTGGGGTCACCTCCATCCAACCCAGATCTTTCTGCTAAGGATAGACCCTGAGCCTGCCCTGGGCCCGTCCTGGAGGCCAGATTTCAGGAGGACCTAGGCGGTGCTCCTCTGAAGTCCACAGTGACTGCCACATGGGTGGGGCTCATGAGTTGGAGCTGTGAGCTGAATTAATCAGAGGTTGCAGCTGGGGGCTGGGGACTTTCAGGGCACAGAGGAGACGTCTGGTCGGGGCTGCTGCTGAGCATGAGGGAACGCTCTGGCAGGTTCTCAGTGCTGTCCCCTTTCCAGAGCAATTTAAAATTAATTAAAAATGCTGGTGTGAACGGGGCTCTCACAGGCAGCCTGGCAGCCTGGCACAGTCCCCCCTATTTTTAACACTGACAGCAGATTCGAGGATTGACGGCTGTGCTTCCTGGCATTTCTTTTCTTGCTTAAAAACATAGCAGCGGCCCTTCTGCCGCCAAACCTTCCACCGCCCTGCTAAGTGAGGCCACGTTCAGGGAACCCTTCTTTAGGGTTTCATCAGAGTCCACTGGAAAGTGTGAACATGACTGTGCTTACATCGGCTAGAGGGACAGTTGGCCTTGGCACAGGCTGAGACCCTAAGATCAGGCTCTATGCCTCTATCTCCCCAGGGTCCTTAGAGGCCTACACTAAGCAGAGGGGTACCTGGCACACAGCGGTCCAGAGGAAGTCTGGTGAGCTTGTATGGAGCCTCAAGTAAAGCCATTAGGTTCTGGGGAGAGGTGTGTCTACCCCGCTGAGCAGGTTGGGCTCCATGCCAGTGGTGAATTCTTGGTCATTTTCATATGTGCAGAGCTGTCCTGGTCCTTAGGAGTTTCTTGTTCTGTGTAACAAACGCACTCCAAGGGTGGGTCCCGTTCCAACAGTCTTACAGATGGTAGGAAGGATGGTGGTGTCGTGGTGTCCCCAAGAGCAGACTGTGGAGCTGCAGGTCTCAGCCAAGCTGTTTAACCTCTCTAAGCTAAGGTCACCACTCCTGAAGTCATGGCGCAGTATTGTGTCCTCCCCTGTCTGTGTTGATGTAGGCATCAGACAGGATGTTGCATGTGTGGATCCCAAGACAAGCACTTCGTAAATAGCTGGTCCGCGTTGGCCAGAACATGGGGCCAATATTTTCACAATTAACCTACAGATTAATAACCTGAGATGTGGTGGTTTCTGAGTCCCCTCCCCACCGAGTGCCCGGGAAGGATGGAGTCTTTGCTTTTCACCTTCTCTAAAAGCCCCCACCATCTTCTTTGCCACCTTTGTGCACAGTGACTGTCAACCTGAGGCTGCGTTGCAGACTCTAGCTCGCGGTCCTGTTCTGCTTCCAGAAGGCAAAGGCCCCAGTGCTGGTGTCCGTCTCAGTCATTCTGCATCTGGCGCCCCGAGGCCACCCTCTGCCACAGGCTTTTCCAGGGTGTGTGTGGGGACTATCCCAGTGTCTTTTGAGGTGAGGTCTCCCCTTCTCAGTGGCCCTCCCGTCCTCTGCTCTTGATGCTGTCTGACTGCAGGAAGCTCACAGACGACCAGCTCCGCCCTGTGGCGTCCAGTCTTCTCCAGTGGGTATCTATTTTCAGCCCTGCAGCGAGCAGCTGGGACGCTTGTCTCTCCGCCTTTGTTCTGCTCCTCCTGCTTCCCCGCTCTGTAATTATGGGAGATGTTTATTCATTCACTAAGGGCCTGCCTGTGATTCTTAATTTTGTGATGCCCCTCTCTATTACTGAGCGCATACATCCTGTTCTGTATGGGGATCCAACCTCATCGGTCCTACTGTGCTACCTGCCATCCTGGTTTGAGCCTCTGGGAAGAGACTCTGCGAATGGTAGGAGCTTACTGGATCCCACTCTTGTCCACGGTTACCAAGACAACATCACCCACCAAAAACCCGTCACAGTTCTCCTGAGGTCACCCAAGGGGACCAGAGCCAGCAGCTAGCCAGTAGATAGCACCCTTTAAGCCAGCGGCTTGCTGCCTACCTGGGGAAGATCCAGGAGCAGGGAAGAGGAACGCTCGCTTGATATCACGAGGGTTATGATCCGTCTACTGCTGGAAGGATGACCTCTGGCTTTGACATCCTTACTGGAGCTCTTAGGGTTGGAACCTGGACTCTCTCTAATGGTCTGAACAAGCCAGGCTTGGTAACTCATCCTTAGTAGGCTAATTAAAGAGACAGCTAACGGTGAAAAGCAGAGAAAGGAGCCATTTGATATGGCTACATTAGGAAGAGGGACAAAGAAATGAAGTGACTCCCAAGTCCGTCTTCAGGGTCCTGATGTGAAATTTAGGTTTAAACAGAGGGCAGGAGGAGCACAGAGCTGACTGAGAGTCCTGGTCAGGGTGTGGTCCTGCCCGACACTGACCCATCACTGTCTCAGCTCCAATCTCTCCTGCAAGGTGGTCTGACAAGTTCCCAGAACTCTGGGAGGTCTCTGGGAGACAAGCTCCCCTCTGTATGGCTCCAGGCTTCAGCCTTTCCCTCCCCCAGCATGAGACTCCTGGGGCAACCCAGTGCCTCGGGGCCCACTGTTTCCAGGGTCTGGTAGGTAAAAAGAAGGACACACGTGTCTCTCTATAATATCTTATTTTTTAAGAGAAAATTTACTCCTAGTGGCTAATTAGTTCTTCCTGGAGAGCGATTTGCAGTAACCATAAGCACATTCAGACCCTTTGGCCTGCGGCTTCCTTCTGTGAGAAGAAAGATCTCAGAGAAGCAAGTGCCACAGGCACAAAGATGTCTGGGCCATGCTACTGATCAAGCAAAGAGTCCAATTGCATCTCTCCCAGCTCTGAAGAACCTGGCCTGAAAAGGACAGCGAGAAGCCTCCAGGGACATTATATAATGTCACACGGGACAGCACAGAGCTGTTGCAGGGGGCTGAAATCTGTGAGGGACAGAAAGGCAGACTTCAAGGTCTGTCCCTCTACAGAAGCTGGAGTTTTGTCCTGCTGCATGTGGGGCCCTATCAGCTGTAGAAGCTCACACAGCATTTTAACCACCTCCTGGGTAATACCAGAAGGATCAAGTTCAGGGGCAGGAAACTGCATTTCCCTCCCCCACCCTCCTGGGACAAATGTGTGGCTAGCCACATCAGGTAGCAGTGAGCAGGGAGAGTACACTTCCTGGATTGTGCTGCTGACCCAGATAGAAAAATGGAGCGCTCCTTGGGTGTTGGTAAAAGTAGACTACAAAGGGATGGGACCGATGTGGTAGAGGCCCCATCAGCCAGAACAGGGGGTGCTGGAAGGAGGGCTGACTACAGACAGGCGAGGTGTGCAGGCTTACGCCCTTGGGAGCTTGCACCCCATGGAGACCTGTGCTGTTGGTGCAGAAGCACTAGGTTGTCTCCAAGAAGAGGTGGAAGGAGATGAGGCTATCCACCCAACATGGGCTCCAAGACCCCAAAATAGCTCATGAAGAGGAAGCCCAACTTCAGTCTTCAGTGCTTAGTCCAGGACCAGAGTTTCACTTCAGAGGCAATGGACCACACCCCCTATAGGAAGGTGTGTGCACTTCTCACTCTGCCTGAGCTCTAGGAAAAGTGCTCAGCTGGGGCTTCAGTGGCACATGTCCTCCATTCCATATCCCGAAAGTCCAAGATGGAAGCTTGCAGGGCAGGCTCCTCCCGAGGCCTCTCCCCTTTGCCCATGGTGTTGTCTCCCCATATCCTCATACAGGTATCCTCTGTGTGCTCCTATCCTGACCTCCTCTTCATATAAGGACCCAACTACATGTGACAAGGGCTCAAGCTAGTGACCCATTCTAACCTAATCACACCTTGAAAGGGTCTTCTTCCAAAGGTGGAAGCCAGAGATGGAAAAATAAGAATTTGGAGGTGTTGATAATTCTGTGTATAACATCGTTCCTTCTACATACCCTCCCTAGACCACCAGAAGCCTGCACAGCTTCCTCTGAGGGCCTCTCCAGCCCCCATGAAATGTCACCTTCAACCCCACCAGTGAATCACCACTTGAATGTCCCATGTGCCTCATTACCTGAGAGCCAGAGGCTCTGGCCCTGCTCTGAGCATAGACTGGTAATCTACAAGTTGTTAGACCCAGCCTCCATGTTCAACATCTGCTGGAGCATGCTCAGGATCATGGAATGGACACCTTATCAGGAGTCCAAAGTGATACCAGGAGAAGCGGCAGAGGTCACATTAGCCCAGCCATTCTATAAAGCCCTCAATGGAGAGTGAAATGCAGCTGGGGAGACAGAAAGCTCCCTCTGGTCTGCCCACACCTCTAATTACTTTCAGAGGGGGATAAGATGACTGCAGTCTCCACCTCTGTTACTTTCCATGCCAAGATACTCTCTTCACCTCATCCTATCCCTGTGCAAGTGAGGAGGACCCTATGCCAGGGCTGTCCCACTCAGACCCCATCAAAGTGACCTGGCCTAGATCTAGTGCCAATGCTCCAGTGAGTCCAGGACAGCATCTGAAGATGCCCCATGGGGCGCACCCTCCTAGACTGTTTTCAGAGTGTCCCTGGGTAGCACGCATCTTCCTTGTAACAACTGCCTGAGGGACACTTCTATCTGGCTTCAGGCCTTACTCCTGGATTCACCAAGGAGGGCTGGTGAGGAACATTTGTGGTTGAAGGGAGAGCTTCTGGTAACATTACATGGAAGGCACCCTCTCTTGACTGTTGGATTTTGCTGGCTACCTCTCCCCTAGGCTTCCCAGAAGTGTCACTTTCAGTGTTAAGGATGTCTTAGCTTCTTCCCCTAGCTAAATGGAGGAACCAGATTCTATAAAACTCAAGTTATCTGCTCTTCAACCTTAGGATCCCATTAGCTGGTTGGGAAGAGATGTCTATACCCCACCAAGGAATGAGAGCGAGCTCCTGACACAGCTCTGCAAACCCGCTGCTGTGCCTACTTCTCCCTGCTTCCTAAAGCCAGAAAGGACTTTATAGAGCATGTCTTTTGAGTCTCATTTACCCATGAAGATGCAGAGACCCACAGGGAATAAGTAACATGGTTCAAGAACATAGGTAATCCTTGACACATGACAAGCCTGGATAGGTATCCTGAAAGACCTCCTCAGTAACTGTCCTGGTCTTGAGCCTCCTGACCGTCTCTGGGGCTCTTCTAAGTGATATAAGCCCCTGTGGAGGCTTCCACAGCAGTAGGTGTATCAGGAGCACACACAAATGACTGTCAACTTGCCTGGGAACTTAAGGAGTGTACCCAACAGTGTCTCTATGCAATGGTTGGGGCATTTCTTGGCTTAACATACCAGGGTAATAGAAGTGAGTCCAACTCTATTGTGGGAAGCCATAGCAGGGAAATTGGGGCCAGCATTTTAATAATAAAATCCACCCCCAGTTCATGGCAAGGGCTCACAGCACCACCCAGTGTGGGTCCATGAGCATGTGGGTACGTGCCTTCCCTGCCTTCAGTCTCTGGCTGTATACGCTGCTCATCAGTCCTTCCAGAATTCTCTGTTCCTCTCTGGGCTTCAGGGCTTTCCTGATCCCAGTTGCAGTTAATTTAATATTAACCAGACCATGAGTACAACCCTGAAATTGATTTGCTTTAAGGTTAAATCAGTCACGGTGCCTCTCTAGTTCCCAAAATACAGCTGGGCATTTGAATCCAGTGAGAAGTTGGTTTGAGTTCTAGAACCAGTTCCCAGCAACCTCAAGAGCATTTCCTGTTCTGGGTGTCTCTTTGTCTCAGACTCATCTATCCCAGGCTAGCTGCAAACTCTCTGTATAGCTGGTTATGACTTGAACTCCTGATCTTCCCGCTTCTACCTCCCAAGTACTGTAATTACGGGCATGTGCCACTACACCTGGTTTATACTGTACTGGGCATGGAACCCAGGGCTCTGTGCATGCTAGGCAAGCACTTTACCAACTGAGCTGTACTCCCTGCCCTACGTTATTAGCTTTGATTGACAGACACAGTAAATGTCAAACTCTCCTTTCCATTAGCCTTCACCTCTGGTCTCTCAGGGCCCTTGTGTAGGAAAGAGTTGGATTTGTTTATTGCAGTAAAATCCCCTCCATGGCTGTGCTCTTTCCTGGTGGTGTAGGAAAACTCATGACAAGAACAGAGGTCCTGGGAAGGCTGTTTCCCTTCCTGCCTCTGTGGTTAGAGGCCATGTCACTTGTGTCAGATAACCATCCTGCTAGGAACAGTGATGAAGTGTGCATAGATGCCACTCCTGAGTGGCCCAAAGCAGATAGAAATAGAGGTTCTGGGCCCTGAGGGAAGGGAAGCCCCAGGAAAAGCCCTCACAGATAGTGGGCTCTCACTGGCTAGAAGATTCCATTTACACATTGGGGTCAGAGTTTTCTAGATGGCTAAAATAGAAGAGGGAAGTTCTTAGAAAGAGGAACACCTGAAATATCTTCACCCAAATCTTCCTCAAATCCCTGACAGGCTCCTGAGCTACCAGATGTGTGCGGGGGAAGAACTGAAGGGTCCAGTGGAAAACAGTAACTTAAAATAGGCGAGTCCAGGGGAGATGTCAGGGGTTTCCATTGCAGGGGCAACAGTGGAGATTTAAGTCCTGCCTTGGTAGAACTTAGCAAGCATCTTGGGGTGTCTATGGGATCCCTGGAAGGGAGATTAGAGTCAGACCTCATCCTAAAATCAAAGCAGTAGCAACCCCTCTAAAAGAACCCTGTAACTGGCTTCATGTTCATGTTCTGCCGGTGATTTTATTTACTGCTAGACAACTCAACACTCCTCAGATAACAGATACAGTTGTGCAGAGTCTGAATCAGAAGTCAGCAGATACACCAAGGAGGAGAGCCTTTTGCCATGTGTGAGCATTAATCTTGATCATCAGCGTGACTAGAACCATCTAGGAGACACCCCCATGTGTGTCTGGGAAGGTTTTTTCAGAGTGGTTTAACTGAGCCGTGAAGACCCACTCTCAGTGTGCCTGTGGTTCAGAAGTGAATGAACAGGAGAAGTGAGCTGAGCGCCAGCGCTCCTCTCTCTCTGCTTCCTGATTGTGGATGGGATGTGAGCGGCTGCTTCATGCTCCTCCTGCCAAGCCTTCCCAGTCATGATGGACTGCACCATAACCCAGGAGCCCAGAGAAGCCTTCCCTTCCTCACATTGCTTCTGTTAGGCCTCTGCACCCATTGTTAAGCTCTTGCTATGCTGGGCAGTGGGTTTACCAGAACAAGAATGACTGTGACTCTGTCCTCTGCCCCAGACCTCCCAGAAGGTGCAGGAAGGAGTATTCATGGTGTGAGGCATTCTAGAAACAGTTATCTTATGTAATGAAGTAAAGCCAAGGGCGAAGCATGAGGTGGGGAAGAGAACCTTCATTTTTATCTACTTGTTTATTGGGTGAGCATTTGAAGGCATCTTTGGAGGGAGCTTTGTACTGTAGTGAAGTAGTGAATAAGACAGATCAAAAGCTCAGGAAGAAACGTAGTATGAATTCTTAAATAATACGACTTCATAAGGCAATGCCGGGGAAGCAGTGGCTGTGTAGGTCAGGGCAAGGCAGAGTCCTCTCCAGAGCTCCCGGAGAGTCCAGCCAGAACAATGAAGGACAGGATGAGTTGATTCTCCTTAATAGCTGAGAGCTGGGCCTGTGTGTTCACTGTGGAGAAGCTTCCAAGCCAGGTGACAATCAGCTCTCTACCACACACGTAGTCTAGACAGGATGCAGGCCTTGCTATATGTTGGCTGTGCAGAGGAATACCTGCCTGAGTCTCTGGAGTCCCAGCGTTATCTCGACCTTGTAAGGCTTCCTGCCAAGGAACATGCCACATGCTTATGATAGGAAATGGCTGAGCTACATATTTTGGGTGGGCTTAGCACATGTTCCCCATCTCCAGAAAGGCTGAGAGTGAGTCCAGTCTCCCTGGGTCTTAAAGCCCTTCCTAGGCTCTCTGCCCCTCAGAATGTTCAGGGACCTTATGGGGCAGGCAAGGGCTTGCTTCTCTTTAGATGAGGAAGCTGTATCTTGGAATCCCACTTTGGGCCACTCATTGACCCAGGATGCCCATCTGCTAGTTCCAGGCTTAAATTTCATGAATTCCTAGGAGCTGGACTGAAGGACCCATCAGGGCTGGAGGCTGGGGAGGAGGGAGGGCTGCATGGACTTGGCTCCCAGGCCGAGGACTGTACTCTGCTAATCAGCACTGCTGGTAATTGCCTTACTCCCTGCAGACGGCTATCTTTGTCTCTCTGAAGTCTACAGGGGACCTTCGGGCGTCCTTCCATCTTGGGGGAAGGGTTCTTGTAGGAAGGCAGGACTCTAGGGCTCTCTTGGGGGAGCTGAACAGGTGGGGTCTTCAGGTCCAGGTAGAAGCCAAAAACCTGATCCATGCTCTTCTGTCCACCAGAAGCTTCCAGAGCTCAGAGACAGGCCTGGGTGGGAAAAGAGTAGGTCTGAAACAAGGGTGCTTGCTGGCTGAGTCTAAGGGGAAGTAGAAGTGATGCTTGAGTCCAGAATGGGATCAGGACATGGGTTTTACCAGCCTTAGGGGCCGAGTATAGAACAGCCAGTCCTGAGCAGGCAGGGCAAGGTGGGTCTGGCTGGTAGGGGCAGCATCTGACATCTAGGATCTTTCCAGAATGTATTACAGTCTCTTCTACCTCTCTTAGGCCTCCAGAGACCCTGTATTGGCTGTGGTCCTGGCCACATAGTCAAGGTTACTGGCAAGAGGCTCTTACCCAGCCCCTCGGCATCAGTCCAGTGCAGCCAGGCCCAGGCCAGTTCTGAAGCCTGCTCCTCGGCAGTGCCGCTCACCCTGGGCGCCACACACCTTTCAAAAGTTGAACCCCTCAGTGGCTCCTGCCAGGAATGGTGCAGACGCCGCAGACGCAGACACCCACGACTTTGTGCAAAGCTAACCCCATGCTACTGCTGAGACGCCTTTTAATATCTGGCCTTCTTTATATGGGTAATGACTCATTCCCCAATTACCGTGAGATGGAGACACTTTGCCTACTAATATTTAAATTGCAGTTATCTGAAGCTACTAGGGAAGGAAGTGAGAGGTCTGCTGGTTTGAGTTTGGTGGGAATGGGCTCCAAGAATAGGGCTCTCGCCTCTACCTGCCCAGTTGCATCTGCCTCTGCCTCCCTGCCCCAGGCAGACCCTGCTGGCCGAGGGCCCCACACCTCGTGCATTTCCCTTCTGACGTTTGCTGGAGTTGGGGTCAGGTGGGCCACTGAAATCCTTTGGAGGGTCTCACTCTCCTCTCAGCTCCCCATGGACCTCTGCTAGGCCAGGAGACAGAGCAGCTTCTGAGCCAGTGTTGAAAGCAGCTGAGGTACTCCCCTGCCTCAGTAGCCCTGTCTCTCTACCCTGTCCTCCTCCCCTGAAATAAGGGCCAATGGAGTAGAAGAACCTCAAGCGGCTTAGGAAGGAAAATAAGGATCGCCTCAAGGCAAAAAGGTGTGCTCTGCCACAAAGCCTGGGAAGTTTGACCAGCAGCTTCTGGAATCTCCCATTTTCTTCTTTTCCACTGTGGTGGTACCACATGGGGTGGGGGTGGGAATGGCGGCTTTGTGCCCTGAGGAATCTAGCCATAGCTGAAAGGAAGCATGGGCCCTCATGCACGCATGCCCTCAGTACCCACCCTCAGTGTATCCTCAGAGCACAGCCTTATGCTGGCTGCGGCAGGTCTCTTCTCTAGGAGAGGCTCCTGAGGGGTCTGTCGTGAACTCCCAAATGTACAGTGACTGAGGAGCACCATCCTGACCTAGTGAGTGCCTAGTTCAGCTGCCTCCCCCACCCACCCACATAGCAGCTCTGCGTCTCTTTCTGCTGCTGCCTCACAGGGTACTTACTCCCTTGAGTCAAAAGGCTTTCTGCAAATCAGATGGGTGAGTCCAAGTGACATTAGAAGCTAAGGACAGGCTCTAGCTTTCCTCCAGCAAAATAAGGCTGCAGGGAACCCTGAAGACACCAAGAGGATTCTGGGAACTAAGTTCTGGTGCTCCTGTTCAAATGACAATCCTGTCAGAGCCCTCTTGCAGTCCTTTCCTAGTCCCCAGTCAACTACTTGGTGTGTCGGTGTGGCATGCCTCAGCATAATCCCTTGATTATGGGGCAGGGGTGGGGCAGCCCTGGGTAGGGGTGGGGCCGAGCAACGGGTGGGCTGTTGCCTCATGTCACTTAAATAGGACTGGAGACAGACCAGCCTGCTGTACCTGGAACCCAGTGGGTGGGGACTGGATTCTTTACTCATTCATTTAGTTTCCAGCATGTTGGGAATTTCCAGCTCCCGGTTTTCAGGGGAAGGAGGAAACACTGGCATATCCAGGCAACATGAAAAGCCCAAAGGGCTGACTGCTGCACTAGGAATCCTGACAGACAGTGTCTCCAATGGCAGGGTCAGCCAGGGAGGTGTCTTGGAGGGGGGTAATACCCTGAAAGATAAAAGGCATCTAGACATGCTAAGGAGGGTCTATGTAGGGGAAGGGATTGTCCACCACCTTTCCACCTGATGACTTGTCGTTTGGTGTGCTTGGGGTGTTGTTGTTGTTGTTGTTGTTGTTAAGCAGGGTGTCCTGTGGCCCAGTCTGGCCTCAAACTTGCTGTGTAGTTGAGGATCTTAAAATCATGACCCGCCTGCCTTCATCTCTTGGGATTGCAGGTGTAAATTATATGGACCGTGCCTGGTTTATGCTGTGCTGGGGATTGAACCTAGGGCTTTGCGCATGCTAAGCAAACACTGAAATGAGCCGTGTCCCCGGATTCCATTACCCATGTTCTAACTGCACGTATTACTCAGCCAGGGCTGACAGGACTGTTGCAAATAGAAACACTTGAACTCTTGCCACCTCTCAGGAGGCAGCTCCAGGGACGTCCTTCTATACAGAAACACAAGTACAAAGAGGAGGGGTAGCTTTTCTGGGGTCACAGAGCCTCACTCCTCACTGAGTAGTTCCCCTGAGTGCTGTGTGGGGGAACACTTTGTTTTGCCCTGAACACATGAACTCAGGTAACCCCACAGCCAGTACTGCCAAGTTCCTCCAGTTCTGCTGGTGGGGGAAACTGAGGCAAAGGGACTGCCTGAGCAGCTAGCCCACGGCTGCAGGGGACAGTGCCTCACACTGTCCAGCTTCCACAGGCACACCCCCACACACTGACACCACAGCAAGGGGAGACACGCTTGTCATCAGCAGTAAGCACTTCCGAGTCTCACCACGTGCTGGTAGCACCTGCCACGTCCTCCCTGCCAGGACTTGAGAGCCTCAAAATGTTCTGATGCACAGAGAGCCTTTTTTTGTACAAGAAGTAAAATTATTTTCAGCCTGTTGTCAGGCAGCTGTCAAAAGACATGGAAATGAAGGGCTTAGTGAGTCTCTGAGAGGAAGTCCCACGGCCAGGGTGGGTGCAGGGACACAGGCTGTTGGCCATGCAGGTTGTGGGGTGGAGAGAGAATGGTGGTGTGGGGCTCATTTGAGGGTCACTCTCTTTCTGGAACGGGTTCCAGGGGCATGGTCTGATCTTTTTCCAAGCGTACATGGAGATGGCGTGGTCCCAGATGCTGATGGAGCTCACCTCCCTGCAGCACTGGAGTCCATGCTTAGGTGTCTAGACTTGTGCTCTTTGCAGTCTGTACATCAGGCACTGCCCATGTCTGTCATCCAGAATAAAATCAGGTAGGTGGGGGAAAGGCTTGTGGATGTGGGAGTGAGCAACCCAGGAGGCTAAGGCAGGAGGATGGTAAGTTCCAGGCCAGGCTTAGCTTCATAGTAAGACCCTCTCTCTAAGAGCAAAAGAGAAAAAGGAAGTGAGGAAGTTGGTGGTGTTGGCTTTTGGGCCATGGCATCTTCACACTCACAAGGCAGGATTCCCTGGCACCTCTAGAACCCAAGTACCTTACACAACCTATGCAAATCTCTAGAGAATTCTGTGGGTGCTCTCAGAGAACCCAGGATGGGGGAAGCCCCATGTAGTGGTTATTCCTGGTTGTCAACTTGACTATATCTGGAATGAACTACAATCCAGAATTGGAAGGCTCACCTGTGATCCTAATCTGGAGGCTAGAAGATACAAGTTTCTGATCTGGATCTTGGCATAGAGATCTTGAGGCATAGTGGCTATGAATTCCAGAATACCAAGGCAGGGGGATCTCTGTGTTCAAGGTCATCTGGGACAAAGCAAGTCCCAGATCCAGGCATAGTGGCACACACCTTTAATCTGGGCCACACCTTCTGCTGGAGACCTACATAAAGACATTGGAAGAAGGAAGATTTTTGCTTTGTGGGATTAAGCAACTGCTAGCTCCTTGGCCTTCCATTCACAGCTGCTGCTGACCATTGTTGGGGAGTTAGACTTTAAGTCATCAACAAATTCCCTTACTATATAGAGACTACTCATAAGTTTTGTGACTCTAGAGAACCCTGACTAATACACCCCAAAACATTCCAGAAATCTCAAACCCTCTCATGAGAAAGCACTGTGAATAAAGAATCTAGCTGTCTTGAAGAGAAACAACTTTTGGATTTTATCTCTCCCTTAATTTTAATTTTTAATCCCTGCTCTATAGTCTCTGGTGTCCTTAGGGATGCTACCAGTATTTCCTAGGGATCTGCAGGCTTGCTGCCAGCCTCAGTTAACACCATCCTAACTTTCCAGAGAAGCCTGAGTTGGTAGTAGGGACCTGGGTCCCCATGGTCACCAGAGTGGAAGACCCCAGGGAATGGTGTAGACAGGTCATGATGGGAGAGGGGGAGCGGGGCCCACTGTCTGCGGACAGACCTGTGAGTACAGAACTACAGCAGGGTAAGCCAAACCACAGCTGCTTGCGTGGGCCCGTCGTTCACACACAGCTGGTGTTCTGCCAGCCATGCGTGCTGGGAGGCCACAGGCTGCAGTAACATGATAAGATGAGAAATAAAATAAACACTCCTGTGTTTGTTGTCTGAAGCCAGGAGGAGAGATTCATGGGTGGGGGTTGGAGAGTAGGGTACAGAGCTAACATCTCCTTGGGGGCAGGGTGCCCTGCCCTGCCCTTGACAACAAGAATCACTGCGTGCAGGCAGAGACCCCTTTGTTGCTGGGGGTGTTCAAGGACAGCACATTTGTGGGGTTGTATCAGAAGGGGCCCATTCCCCCAGCAGGAATTCTCAGGGTATATAGCATGGGGCACCTCCACCTCTCCATAGCGGAGTCTATCCCAAACCGAGTATACAGGACTCCGACCGCCCAGATCACTGCAGATGCCCCCCTGCCCACAATCCTGCTTGCCACAGCCACGCCACAGGGTCACCCCAGCTCTAAGCTGAGCCGTGCTCAGCTGAGCCGTGCTCAGCCTTGTCAAAGAAGCTTCATTTAGCAGTGGACAGTGGCAAATGCAAACTCATAACTTGTCAATTCTGAGAATTAAGTGACTGTAATTAACAATCCATCCCTGCGTGGGACCTCTGTAATAACGCCTCTGCACTCCCCGACCACCAAGGCTCAGGGAACCGCACAGAAGGAAGAGAGGAGAGAATGCAAAACTGGAGGATGCGTGGAGCCTTGTGAAATGCCATCCTGGGGGCATGACACAGCCATTGCTCCCATGAACTCACAGCACTGTGGGCTCTACAAGCCCAAGCCAGCCAGAATTCCAGTATGGATGAGAAGGAGCTCGTGAGCGCCCCTCCCAGGGGAAGGTCTATTGGCAGTGGGTGGCTGCCGGGGGAGGGAGCAGCCACTGGTAAGTAGCCCATGTTCCAGTGGATGGCTCCATACACCTGTACCCAGGGGCAACACTGGTTGGATTCAGTGAGCTTTAACGAGGGAAAGCAGGACCCTGAGCTTCGCTGCCTAAGAGGAGGTGGAGGAGCCGCTGGGATGAATATGACCAAATTGTACACATGTTTAAAAGGAAAAAGACTAAAGGTGTCTGAAGAGAGCATTTCTCGAGTGTGGGCTCATACCATGGGGTCTTTTGTCACGTCATCTTCTATCCATAGCCTGGTTGGTTTTCCCTACCTGGACATGCCACCTGTCCCAGCCAGCACAGCTCACTCTCCACAGCCTTGATGGGACATTGGATTCGTGGTTGGGTCTAGTTGGCACGAAGGGAACTGGGTGGAGACATGGCTCCGGCTGGGGATATTCTCGGCTCTTCTCATTGGACAGCTCAGGGTTCTGCACACTTCCACAGAGGCTTCTACCTGTGAACAAATACATCACCACGTGGCTGGTGGTGATGGCAGCTGGGCTCTGTATCTGGGTCATGTGACACTGCTGCCTTCCTGGAGTTTGGGGTTCTGCTCTAGGAAAGACGGGACAGGACCCGCTTGATCTTCAGCCTTTTGACACATCTAAGGTCAGAGACCCAGTGAGGAGAAGAAGGTTCTGTCATGTTCTGTCATCTCCTTCATTCAGAAAAGGTGTGGGGTGTCACACCGCCCTCCTGGGGAGAAGCCTCCTCCCACAGCCTCCACCGAAGGTCGGTGTCAGATGTAGTCTCTTCTGGTGGCAAAAGTGGCTGTGCCACAAAGCCTGGCTTCTAGCTTTACCACCCAGTTGTGGGCACACATTCTCTGTACCACACACAGTGGCCAAGGAGATGCCAGAGCAGTGGGTGGCAGGGAAACTAGACTTGGGTGCAGCTTTGTGCTTTCTGGAAGATATCGATCCCCAACAGATGGCGTAAGCACTGAGCGTCACTGGCGTCTCAGAGAGTCCCCAGAGCTCTGGCAAGTCCCCCCAGCCCATGTTGTTGTAGGCATGCCTGGCAGGGTCCCTGGCCTCCTGTATTCATGAACACTGGTGTCATCACCCCAAATGTGGCCTCCAGCCAAGTATTTCATGATGATCTAGAAACCTTCATATGGAAGCCTACCCAAGAAAGGTATCTCTAGTTCATCCCTGAAAGCTGGATCCTCGTGGGGGATGCCACAGGCAGAGGTTCTCCCGAAAGTTCCTCAGCCTCGCCAAGATTGTCCAAAGGACCACAGAGGCCACATGCATGACGCGGCAGTGAGCGTTAGACAGCAGCTCCGTCTCTAAGCCAGCCGTTTTGATGCCACCGGCTGTGATACTACAGGGGAGGATGTCACACGGGGCGGTTTTGACATTGCTGACGAACCGTGTGGGCCCAATGGAGATGATGTTTAAAGGCTCAGCCGACACGAAGCTCACACGCAGACACACATAGTGAATCAGGCACAGTCTTTTTCTTCCCAGACAACGCCTGGCACAGCGTCGACCATTCTGAGCGTGCCTGGGATCCCAAGCGTGCTGAGGAAGGAAGGTGCCGCTGCTTGGGCACGCCAGCCTCCTCTTCCTTACACCGCCATTTTTGTTGACATAAACTGTGTCGACCATATGGGATTGAATTCAGTGTTCCAGTTGCTTCTTCCTGTCTCTTCCTTTTCCTTTTCTCCACCCCCCCCCAACCCCCGGGCTCGGGAAGCTGTTCTCTTGGCAACCGCAGAAGCGAAGCACACTCTTAATTGCTGCCCCAGTGGCAGATACCCTGTGCAGAGCCTGACCCTCGCGCTCCCTCCTCTGGAAGCACCTTCACTCTGGTGCGGGAATCATTCCCCGTCCCACCCACTGCAGGGCACAGCCCTGCACTCTCTTTGTTTGCTATACAGACAGAACTTTCTCAAGGTGACGTTTGGGGAGAGCTTGATTTCTGTCGGGGTGTGGATGCCAGAGACACGTGGGGAAACAGCTCTGAGGGGCCCTTTTTCGCCGGCTGCCCCGTATTGGGGTGCTTTACCTCTGACTACTCTGCCATTTCCCATTCCCCACACAAAGCAAATGTAAGCAGCAGGGGGCGGAGTCCTGCTTTCCCAGGGTCATTATCAGGATGGGGAGGGCCAGAGAAGTAATGCCACTTGTGTCTGATTCTTTCAAAGGGAAATAGGTCACTGTCAGAATCCCTGAATCCTGGCATGCTACGGCGGTGTCAGGGATCTTCTGGTGACTTGTCTGAAGCGTGGATATTTCTCCTTTTACTTTCTTACCACATCTGCTAGCTGACAAATAGACTTGGCTTCTTCTTTTAAAAAAAAATGTAAAAAAAAAAATAGAAAAAGCACAGTACTTTATATTTAGCCACAGGCGCACGGAGCGCCCAGCAGCAACCGGGTTTCCTTGGATAACTGGGGCTCCAGCTCACAAATGCCTCCCGGTGTCTCCTGGCGGCCAGCTCGCGCGCAATCGCCTGCTCCATGTTAACCCTGCGTGATGCTGCCTCGCGGATGCCCTGCTTGCTCTCCCAGCAGAGTGGCACTGCTCACATGAGGATCACCGCCAGAGGTAGCCGGCTCTGAGAGCAGCCTCAGTCTGCACACAGTTGCTTCCCAGCTGACAGACAGAATATGGGGTGGGCTTTGTCACCAGCACGCTGGGTCTGGCATGCCCAGCGATGCTCCGGGCTGCAGAGCGCCCAGACGCCCGCCACTGCTCGCCGGGTCCCAGCCGCGCCAGCTCCGAGGGGCCGGGCTGCGCGCCTAGCCTTCCTGCCCGCCGAGAGGGTTATATAATGAGCGGACCGCTGCCAAAGTCACAGGGAAAATGAAGTCTTTGTTAAATGCCTTCACCAAGAAGGAAGGTAAGGAGAAAGCTGTAGGAAGCGTGGGGTGCCTAGTGAGCAACTGTGGGCTGCTTCTCGGGGGAGAGGGGAGTCGGGTGCCTCCTCAAATTGCTGGTTGCAGTTCATCGCTCAAGGAATAATTGCCCCAGCTTTGTGATATGGTTTGGCTCTAGTCAGGTCTGGAAGATTAACACAGATGAAGGTGCCTTTGTATTTTAGTCTGTTCCTGTGCTACCAGCCTCTGGCAGAACTGCATTCCAGAACATCTCATTCAGAGGGATTTTGCCAGGGGACACATTGGGAAACTAGGTCTTGGGAAAAATAAAAGAAGTTTTGGTTTTCGTCTTCCAGTCACCTGGAGGCTGTGAGCACCTGCTAAGGAGGGTCAGGGCACATGGCTGGGCGCACCCAAGGCAGCCTCTTCTGGTGCCACTTGCCAGTCCTGCCTGGCTGGCTCCCTGGGCTGGGAAACCATAGGGTACATGAAGAATCCCTCTTACCATACCTTGTATGATTTTTATTGTGGGGAAGGAAAAAAAACTGTATAAATAAATGCATGTAAGACGGCTAAGAAAATATCCACCCACCTAAGAGCTTGCAGATTGCCTGAAAGAAGGAAACCGTTGGGTGGCATATTAATCATTTTCAGACAGGAAAGGAGTTATTTTTAACACTTTTCATGAAAAAAAAAAAGCATCATTTGCGTGTTTGGTCCCAGTCAGAGAGTTTTCTCTGATGAAACCAGGTTTCCAAAGAGGTGACTTTAAGGAAATTAGGAAGCTCACTTTCTACCCAAGCTTACTGTGAACTAAACACCAGAGGCACTTCAGCAGCCTTGAAACTAATTTGCTATGAGGCTTGGTCGTTAAGCAAGACAATTTTCATTAAAACGTTCACTCTAATGTTACCTGTGTGGATCCATTTGACTCACTTGCCTGGTCTTTGGGGTGAAATGTGTATAAAATGTCCCGGCTGTTTTGTTCTCTGACCCTGCCTATGTGGCCTCGCCTGCCTGAGGGACATCCTGCCCACTCCTTCCTTCTTCAGACCCAGGCTCTTCAAAATGGGTATAGAATAGATCCTCTTCTTTTTCTGATGAGGCTTACCAAAATTTGCCATGTGGGACTTCAATTTTTATAACCCACAGACAGCATGCGTTGAAGCCATGGGCTGGAGTGTTAAGTAATGCAATCTCCATTCTACTTCTGTGGACGTTTCTTTCCTACGGAGTCTATCTTCACAATGGGCAGGGTATCGAGTGCCCTCTCATCCCCTCACCTTGCCATTAAGGCTATTAATACCTTACTGGTTACAGTCAGGGATGCATGCCATCAACTGTACTCTTAGGAATGGGTGACCTCACAGATGCACAGTTGCAGGGTGCCAGCATGTCTGGGTCTTGGGGCTGTTTGGTACTTTCCATATGCCTCACCTGGGGGATACTCCCAGAAGGCCCAAGGTATAGGCACTATTTATCCTCTTCATGTCTGCTGGCCTTTTGGCTTTCACACCAAGAGAGTCCTCCAGCCCCTGATCTCAATGAGTGGCAGATAAGACTGAGATTGTGAGGTCATCTGTCCTTTACAAGTCCTTTTAAATCTGTAAGTCCCAAGATCACCCCAGACTCCCTGGTTGGCTCCATGGTGAACACTCTGAGACTTCTCAAGGCCCGGCCCTGGCAACATCCTCAGCAAGGCTTTCTTTGTGCCCAGCCAAACATGGTGGCCTGACCTGGCTATGGTTCTTTTGGAGGTGGGTGGCTGGGGCTGTAGGCTTAGCTCTTTAAGAGCACAGGCTCTTGGCGTCAGGGAAGACACTACCAGCCTTTGGTGTTCCTGGTCTGTCCCTGACCAGCTCCTGTGAGTCACATGCTGGAGAAACGGGATTGCGCATAGCCAGGAAGGTTGCTGACCATCTTTTCCCATCTAAAGCTTGCAGAGAAAGCAGGGTGCACAACACATGCTGCTACCCACTGGAGAGATGGGGACTCCCTCCATAAACCACAAGAGCCCCAGGCCTAGCAGCCTTTTACCCTGCTATACGGCATCCCAGCTTGGCATCTAGCTCTGATTCCTAGGAAAAAGGAGAATTGTCCTGGGTCACAGCTGACCTGAAAGAGGACAGTCAGAACCACCTCTGCTATCTCTGTGCCTGTGAACTATGCTGGGGCTCTGTCCCCAGAATGTCTGCCAAGGCCACTCTGTCCCTGTGAGCAGTATTGATGTCCCCATGAGTTCCTCCAGGACCCCTCTATCCTTGTGAGATTTGTTAGGGCCATGTCTTGAGTTATGCCTGGGCTATCTCTGTTCTCGTGAGTTATTCCAGGGACACCTCTGTGCCTGTGAACTGTGCCTAGGCCACCTTTGTCCCCATGAATTTCTCCTGGGACACCTCTGTCCCTGTAAGCTGTGCTGAGCCACTTCTGACCCCATAAGATCTGCCAGAGTCATTCTGCTCCCATGAACTGTTCATGAAACACTATTTTAGCACCACCCATGTCCTCATCCTCTGGCTGTGAAGAAGAGCAGAGAGCCATAGACTCTGATGGAGCAGGAGTCTTAGCTCTCTATGAGGTGCCCACCTCTGACCCCTGACCTTGGGCAGCTGTTGCCATAGGCTGCCCTAAACTGTAGTGCTCTGCTTCTTTGACGTCAGGGCCCTTACCCAGGTCAGTTCCTGTAAGCCCTGGTTTTTTGTTTGTTTGTTTGTTTTGTTTTGTTTTTGTTTTTTTGTTTTTTCTAGCTTCATAGGGTCCTGTTTATAGAATACAACTCTAGGATTTAGGGGTAGAAATTTTGTAGCAGGGCTTCACTGGATATCATTTAAGAGGCTACAGGTGTGCAATAACTCTGGCCATCAAGGTGAGGGTGACTGCAGTGTGAACACCATACCTGAAGGTGCCCAGGTTTGCCTTATCTGAGTCCCCAGATATATTGGGCTCAAGAGTGTGAGGACCCAGCTCTGTCTAGACCTTTCTGTGAGACACCCAGCAGAGTGGGGCTACCTGCTGCTGCCACACGATGCTAGGCTCCACTTGCTGAGAAGAAAAATAAAAGATTCGTGTGTGTTGTGGCCTCTTCTACCTAGGAGATTGGGGGACAGAAGTAGCTGGCTTTCCCTATGACCAAGGCTATAGGTCAATGAGTGCATAAAGATGAAATACCCATTATTCCCCATATTGGATGCTGACTATCCAAGATTAAAATGTCCTCGAGCTGGTTACCTGAGGTCTGTCTATGGTTTATGGATAATGTCTTCTCTGTATCCTCATGTCTGGGTCCTAAATCGCTGGATCCTGATTATTGCTATCACATGAGGTCATCCTAGTGACTCATTTTGCCATAGTTACCCCTATAAAGGACCTCTCCCCACATGTGGTCACATCCCGAGGTCCTGGGTTGTATACACTAGTGTAAGAACTTTGGGTACGTAGCTCTGCCCACAGAAGTCATGTTTAGATTTTTAGGGGATGCTCCTGGGTCATGCATTGTCTAATGCTTGGTGACATGGGGAAGCCCATCCTCATATGTGTTATGGCTGTGTCTCCCTGCTGAAGGCATGGGCTGGCCTGATGGAAGGTCAGACCGTGAGTCCCTTCCATTAAGGTCCTGGTTTGAGCTTCTATGTGCTGGAGACATTATCTGTCTCAGTGCTTCTCTGTGTTCATGTTGGGGGTGAGTCAGGCCTTGGGGAGCACGGCACCACTCAGATCCCACACCAAGCCCTCAGGGCCATCCCTGGCTTGTACGGAGTGCGGATGCATGCAGCCCTGGCCTTCCCGAGTCCCTGTCTCCTGACATTACTCATCTCTCTCTCTTTTTCTCCCCAACCCAGTGCCCTTCCGAGAGGCCCCAGCTTATTCCAACCGGAGGCGGCGGCCCCCCAACACATTGGCTGCCCCCAGAGTTCTTCTGCGTTCCAATAGTGACAACAACCTCAATGCTGGTGCACCCGAATGGGCTGTCTGCTCTGCAGCCACCTCCCACCGAAGCCTCTCACCCCAGCTGCTGCAGCAGACACCCAGCAAACCTGATGGAGCCACTAAGAGCCTTGGAAGCTACACCCCTGGGCCCCGCAGCCGATCCCCGTCACTCAACAGGCTGGGTGGTACTGGTGAGGATGGCAAGAGGCCTCAGCCACATTGGCATGTGGGGTAAGAAGAAACTGGGCAGTGGGCAGGGACCTCCATGGGAGACGATTAACCATACACGCTCCTCAATTCAGGCTGCCCCAGAAAACACTAAGGCTGAATTCTGTCTGCTGAGCCCGGGGCCTCTCTGCTTAGCCTAGTACTCTTAATGCAGGGGTGAGGAAGGCTGAGCAGCTGTGCAGGGGCCTTATAGCCTTTCCAGTGCCTTGACTCCTTGTTCCTCGAAGTGAAAGGGTCTTAGGCAGTCAGAGTGGAGAGTACAGTCTATGCCGAGTACTCTCCCAGCAGTCTCCTCTGTCATATACACACTGTGTCCAAACCAGTGACCACATGCTCGCAGCAACGAGAAATCACAGCCTGGAGGGGAATATAAACCTCAGAGGGGGCTCAGAGGCATGTTACAGCACAAGAAACCAGCCATGTCTCCAGCAACCTTGGCTTATGCTACAAATGCAAACTGTATCTGCCCCGCATGTCAGGGGCTCAAAGCTTCTCTATCTACCTCTGAAGTAGCCCCAAGGAATTGGGCAGGATGAGGGGACCACTCAGGGTATCATAATCTGGACCTTCCCTAGGGAAGGGCCTCTGACCTGTATAGCCAGGAGGGGCCTGCATTTCCATGTTCAGCTCCCAAGCACACCTCTGTCCTCCTGAGTTTCTTAGCCAAGAGAAGATACTCTCAGGGATCAGCTGATTATGGAAGCCTTGAGGCTATGTTTGACAGTCATCAGAGAAATCTGGGGCAGCAGGGAATGAATAGTCTTCCTGTGATCCCTGTGGTGGCCGGTGGGGGATGGAGGGATGTGGACCTGCCATAGCGATATCTTCACTGGGGGTTATTTCCACTCTCCTTTTCCTACTACCTTTTGTCTTTCCTTCCTTGGTCTCCCCTTTGATTTTTCTTCTGCCCTGCTCTGCCTAATACAGGCTGGCCCAGAAAGGGTAGGAAGCAGTGTGCTCACCCGTCCGCAGTCTCTGCCCTGTGCCTGCATAGCACAGGTGTGAGTCCCTGTGCTCACCTCTCCAGAGGCGGCACCCTCTAGTGGCACCTAGAGGCACAGCTGAGTCACAATCCTGGGAGACTTGCATTTACCCTATGGGAACCATGGGAGGTGGTTGGGGAACCCAGTACTCCCAGGGCCTATCTCAGCTGTCCAGATGTGGAAGATTATTCAACATCACAGGGGGATCTGGCCATATTCCTTGTGAGGACGTTTCCCTACTGTTTCATTTGTTTTAAGTGACTAGCTTTGGCAGGGAGCAAAGGGGCTGGTGAGATCCCTAGGAAGACAGTGGTGGCATGGGCCTCTCTCCAGCTGTGCCCATCTGAGACATGCTGCCCTTTCCAACCCCACCCATCTCTGCAATTTCAGGTTGTGTGGTGACGATGGTGACATTGGCATCATCATCATCTTTTACCCCAGGAAAAGCCAGTTCCTCAGATGGTATCACAAAAGGACACCCTTTAGAGACAAGGACCTCACATTGCAGAGCAAGGTGCCAGAGACCATAAAACATTCTGTATGTGCCGTGGCCTTCAGAAAGCACGGGCTACTCTAGTATTTCCCCTGCAGCCTCTAGCAGATTCAGGGCTAGCCACCTTGCCTGTGCATCCCAACCTATCATGGATCTGAGAGTGACAATTAGATGTCTCTGTGGCTCTATTCTTTGTCTACCTGTATGATCTCTCTCTGGGTCTATAGGAGCATGGGGACCTGCACACCCAATCTTGCAATCAGAAGACATGTTTATCTCAGCAAAGAGTAGAAAGGGCTCCCTCCCTGGCTTCTATCCTGATCCCTGGGCTGGGTTAATAGAGATAGGAGATGAGGGAGAAGAGAAGGAGTGTGTGTGTGTGTGTGTGTGTGTGTGTGTGTGTGTGTGTTTGTGTGTGTGTGTATGTGTGTGTGTGTGTTAATATTGTGTAAATCTCCCTAGACATTTACTTGTCACCTACACCTAACGTGTGATAGCATGTCACCAGGACACTAACAAAACAGTGTGGGTAAGACTACCTGGTTTATGGTTGGGGGAGGCAGGGCCAAGGGAAGGATATTTTCTATAGGAGCAGGTACACCCTGGCTACTTGTGGAATCCAGGTCCAGAGAGCCCTTCTCCTTGTGAAGTCTGCAGAATGCAATAGACTATGATTACTCTGGCAGGCCACAGCTGCCTGGGTGTAACACAGTAGGGGTGTTGTACTTCCTACCTGTGAGTTGGATGGGCCCCTCCCTCTATTCCCTCAAAGATATAGTGGATCTGCCCACTGCTGATTGTTACACCTTATGTCCTATGCCCTCTTTGAAGCTGTCTTTTGTGTGCCAGTGTGATGGGTCTATTGAACGACGGTGAGTCCTTGTCACTGTCATAGCTCCCAGGGATGAGTAGCTGGGGGCAGGGTAAACTAAGGTGCCTGGCATAAGCTTTGTGTGCTTGCTAGTTTGGTGTTCCTTCCTCTCAGTCTTCAATAGCCAGAAAAGGAGAGGGTGGCATGTGTCGAGTCTGTAGGCATAGAAATGATGGGTGGTAATGCAGCCAGAGTTCAAGGCCCAGTTGCTGGGTATGATATTGGCTATGCCCAAGCCCCAGCTAGGCGCTCTCGAGACCTCCATTATCCCAGGCCTTTCCCAGGGAGACACTGATTTCTGCAGATGTCTGCCAGGTGACTCTTCCTGAACATATTTGGAATTCTTTGACTCTACACATCAGCCCTGCCTCATTTCTTCCCAAGACCAACTACAGCACCTCCTTATTGAATGTTCCACCTCTGTCCTTGTCCCACTCTGGTCCCACCCTACTGCCACAGCCACGGGGCTCTAGGCTCTACCTTGCTGTGTGTTCCTTCAGACTCCTCCTGTGGTCTCATCTGCACTGCTTGACTCTCGCCTTAGCTCAGACAAGCCTGTGTGCACTCTAACTTTGACTTGGGTTGTAGCCCTGGTCTCTGCAGAAACATTACCTAGTTGGAATTCACTACAAAGCCTGTGCCCGGGCCTCTCCCATCTTCTGTGCTCAGATGTGTGTGCTGCCCTGTGATAGACCGCCTGGGAAGTTATGAATAAATGAATGAGTAACCGGTGGAAGAGGGGGTGAATGGAGGGAGCTCAGTGTGTGGGTAGTTCCCGTTCATACAGGGGAGCTGGGAAAGGCCCAATTAACCCTTCCCAGTCACCCCACAGAACAGAACATCGCCTTTCTGGTACTGAATCTCCAGCAATCTAACCCTTGGACCAAAGCAAGTCGGCTGGTGCTCCATCTGGCTGCTCTTGGCCAGAACGTGAAGGAAACAGATGCCAGGGCTGGGAACTGCTGACCCTTTCTCTCTGTGTGTATGCCCTAGCTTAGTCTCTCAGGCCAGCCTGTCTGAGGCTGCCCCTTACCTGGGGACATGGCTCTGCTGTTGCTCATGGCTGTCATAAGGAGAGCACAGCCCCTGGGCAGGAGGACGAAGCTTATAGAACACCTTCCCTTGAGGTGCAGCCTTTCCTGTTTTTTTTTTTGTTTGTTTGTTTTTGTTTTTGTTTTTTTACTATACCACAGGGTAGAGCATCAGGATATGAGGGTTGATCTGACTCCCATGAGAGGTTATTATTCATGGAAATCCTCTTGCATCTGGGAAATGGGCTCAATTTTTCTTCCTGCTGCCTTGGGGCACTTCATGAAGTTCAAGTTAATGGTGATTAGGAAGATGTTTCAATACCCTCACAGGACCACCCATCACCACTGAGCTTTACTCTGTGTGTGTGTGTGGTGTGTGTGTGTGTGTGTGTGTGTGTGTGTGCACCGCTTCATGACCAATGATTCCCCTACCCCTGATCTTGGAGGCTTCTGGGCCTCCAGACTGATGATTCAGAGCTTGCTGTTTTGTAGAGTCAGTTAGAAAGATCCAAGACTATGTTTACTTCGACTTCTGTGTGGACTAACACTCAGGTACTGGCTTGAATTAGCTAGAGCACCCCAGAATTTTGTTATCTGCTTTGCAGTTGACCCTGCACTATGTGGAGTGGATTCCTATTGATTTGTTCTCATGGTCACTCATGATGGGGAAACTGATACTTTAAAAGAGTCACTGATTTGTCCAGTATCTAGTAATTAAGGGGTCAGCTGGGATTTAGGCAGCGTCTCTTGAAGTTTGGGTGTGGGAGTGAAGAGATAGTATTCAGCTATACAGTAAGGTGGTAGATGATGGCAAGGTAGGTGGATGGACAGTGGATGGTGAATGGACATGTTGGTAAGTGGATGGATGGATGGATGGATGGATGGATGGATGGATAGCTATGATGGATCGGTGGATGGATGGATGGATGGATGGATGGATGGATGGATGGATGGATAGCTATGATGGATCGGTGGATGGATGGATGGATGGATGGATGGATGAATGGATGGATGGATGGTGGGTGGATGGATAGCTATGTGGATAGATGGACAGATGGTGAGTGGATGGATGGATGGACAACTATGTGGATGTATAGATGGATGTATGGATGTATGAATATATGGATGGATGGATGGATGGATGGATGGATGGATGGATGGATATGTGGGAAAATAGTTGGATGGATGGATCCATGAAGCCCCAAGATGTGGCTGGCAAGGCAAAGAGAGGCTATATAAAGAGTTGAGGCTGAGACTGTGTTCTGTCCTCTATCTCTCCACCTTACAGATATCATCTTGGTGGCCACATGGCCCACGCAGGCAACCTGTGCCTCTATAATTCTCTAATGACTGTGTCCATGGTTATGATTTAGAATACCTTGGGTATGTGTGGGTGTAGGTATACATTGCTAGCCTTAACTACAAGAAGACTTCCCCCTCCCTCAGGGGCCACAGAGCCCAGGTATGTTTTTTAGGCCCTGCATTCATGCTAGAGGAAGCCAGGAGGCTCAGCCTGTTTCCCTCTTTGTTTTGCATGGATGGTTAGATCCAGTCTTTAGGGCCAGGCAGGCCCTGTGTATTCAGTGCTCATCCATTCTCTCCAACATTATAAATGAGGGCCTAAATTTAGCATGCCACAGCCCCAGTTTCACATCTGTAGATTGGGCTCCTCAATGACACTAACCCGGGTCTGGTGGCTAGATCTCACAGTCATACCAGATGGAAAAGTAAGAACGTATGGACCAATGATGTAATGGATAACACATCTCATTATTGACCAGATAAAGTAAGAACTACAGTCAAATATAACAGAGCACACCTTCGCAGTTCTATAAGAACACCCCAAGCCATAGGGCCTTTACACACGTGGGCAACATGGCACAAAAGGCCCTGGGAAGATAGTCTCAATGGGGGATTGCCTAGGTAGGTCTGGGTAGGCTTGCCTCTGAGGGATTTCTTCTGACTGCCTTAACTATGTGGGAAGACACAGGTGGCACTGTTCTCCAGACTTGGGCTCTGGGGCTGAATAAGAGAGGAGAAAGCTAGCTAGCTGTATTCATTTCTCTAAGCTAGATGGGACATGGCTGGCTGTTTGAAGTTCCAGTCTTGACTTCCTTTCAGTAATAGACTCTGACCTAGAATTGTGAGCCCGATAAACCCTTCTTCCCCCATATTGCTTTCTTGTCTGAGCATTTTTTATCACAGCAACAGAACTGAAACTAGGACAAAAATTCACCTTAAATAATCAAAGAGCATCCCATCAGCTTCCAGAAATTCCCCTGCATGCCGGTTTCCCATTGGTCCTTTTGTTAAGTGGCTCCTTCATTTCCTTGAAGGAAGTTTGAGGCCACTTCTGTGGGCCTAGAGGCCACAGCACTTAGGTTTAGAGACCAGAGCTGTAGATTTGGGCTCCTTGTCTAGGTTCAGACATAAACGCCATTCTGGAACCTTCTTCTGTGTGTTAAATGTCCACTCTTTTCCCTTGGCAGTGTTGTGTAGGTGCTACTTTCTTGGCCAGGAAGCTCTGTGAAGTAGTCCTGACATCCTGACATGTTTTTGTTTTTGTTTTTCCCAATGTGGTCATGTTTGTGTCTGAAGTTCCCTTTCTGCAAAGAGGTCCCCTTGAAGTTGTCCCTGACTAGGACTTGGGTGATCACTTGTCCCAGCATGTGACAGTCAGTCCATCACCCATTGGAGTTCCACTATGCCTCATGATGAGGACACTGCAGATTGACCCGTGTGAGGACCTTTACCCCACATGTCCCATTACTGGTCTTGATTAAGGCACCTCAGTGTTGGGGAAGAAGGGCCTGGGGCACACATTCAGTGCCAAGTTAGCGATGTAAAGAAAAGTCCTCTTGGGAGTGGCCAGCAGCCATGGTCATGAGCACTTTGGTGACAGATTCCACATGTATCCTTACCAGCATGGCCAGTGCACACAGTGAATTGGAAAAACATGACAAGGGCTTCCCCGATGACCAGGCCTCAATTTGTTTTCATTAGTGTAGTCAAGACACCCATGAGCTTTCCTTTCCTCACTGTATGTGCCCAGCTTGGTGGTCACTGAGCTAAGTGTCCTGAAGCTGTTCCCACTGTGCATCTCCAGAACTTTCCATCTTCCCAACTGAAACTCCATCCCTGCGAACCACTGACACTCCCTCTTACTTTCTGTTTCTGTGAATCTCGTAGTAGGGGCCACCTAGGGATGGAATCACAGAGTTTATGACCTTGTATGACTGCCTTCATCAACCACAGTGTCCCCAGAGTTCATCCCTGTGGTGGCACGGATCAGAATATCCATTTCCTGACTGAATGATGTTCCGTTGCATGGGTGGTCATATACTGTCCATCCAGGATCCATCTGTAGTCACCCAGGCTGTACATGAAACTGTAAGGAACAGGATGTGCAAATGTCCCTTTGAGAGCATGCTTTACTTCCATGGGGATGTGCCCAACAGTGCAGCCACTGGGTCCTTTCCAGACTTTTCAGCCACAGACACTGCCCCTTGACCCACCTATGTCCTTGTTGTGTGGCTGCACACATGCCAGTAAAGGCCACTCTCAGCTCAGCGTTCGTAGACCACATTGGCCATGGTTGGCAGAGTGACTTTCTTCTCTCTTCTCCCATGTTGCCTGATCCAGATCACCCTTCACTCCTGGTGCCAACAAGGACTCCCTCTCGACCTTCGAGTACCCAGGGCCCAGGAGGAAGCTGTATAGTGCGGTGCCTGGGAGACTCTTCGTCGCCATCAAGCCATACCAACCCCAAGTCGACGGCGAAATCCCCCTTCACCGAGGCGACAGGGTCAAAGGTCAGTCTATCTTCTGTTTCTGGGGAAGGCAGGCCCTCTCTGTCTCCACGAAACACCTTGGCGAGTCTTCTGGAACTGGGGCAGAGTCCAAAGCGTCAGTTCAGCAGGGCCCACAACTCTTGAGTCTTGAATCATGACTCTGGTTCAGTGTCCCCATTGCTAAGCCCACACACTCCTGGGTCCGTTGTGAGAAGTACAGGGATGAGCCAAGCTGGGGCTCAGTGAGTTAAGCCACTTTCCAGCCAGAAAACCCCATGAGAAAGTGGGCTTGGGGTAGTCCGTGGCGAAGGTGTGCATTCGATGAGCAGAGGAATTCAACCAGAGGAAATACATTCTCTAGGTGAATTCCAGGGGCTTTTGTGAACAAGCTGAGGAGTCCGATACTGTCCCGAGGGTCCTAGGGAGCCAACGATCACTCCTGTGTGGGTCTGTGAGGGATGCTGGGAAAGCACAGATAATGACGGTGTGGAGAGGAGGTGGACAGTGACTTCAAAGCTCAAGGCCACAGAGGGCATTGGAGGAGGGGCAGGTGGGGACTGCAGGAGTCACATAGCAGAAGACATGGTTCCCAGGTGGAGCCGGAAGCACGCTTCATGTGCTCGGCATACCACTGGACGCAAGGAGAAACAGTGGCTCTTCCCAGGCGGCTGGTGGCTTCTGACCCTGCTCCTGTCACCTGGCCCTTGCTCAGCCCACAACCAGGGACACCTTTGTCCCTTGCTCTGTGCACTCACCTGGGGTCACCGTGGGGCTCTGCAGAGCGTGTACCCCATCGTTTCCTAGCCCTGGCATCTGGCTTCCGGGCCGCCGCACTAACAAGTCCCCGGTGTCCTGTTCTCTTCTCCTTCAAGTTCACTTACTCTTGCCTCCCAGAGCCCCTTTCCCCATCTCGTTCCTCCCGGGAGGTACATAATTTCAGAAATTATGTTTTCCTCGCTTTCTGTGCGTGTGCTTTAAATTGCTTCTTTCACATTGCTGCGCCTTCTTAGGACTCTGCTGGGGCTTCTATTCACTGGAAATATGTGCTGTTTTACAACACCAGCGCCATGGCTTGGCATATACACCGCTTTAAAAATCCCTGTCCGACCGTTCACCAGCAAGCACGTGCAGGAGGTTTACGCTCCATCCCTGGCTTTTGTCTTCTTTCTCAAGGACACGCTCTGCTTGCCTCATTCACGGACCCACTGACTTTTGTTTGTATTCTAGACATCGGCCCTTCCCCTGGCCTCCCTCAAGGTCTGTGGTTCCAGTTCCAACTTTTCTGATCCTTCCAGCTTCTCTCACTGTAGGCTTCTCTCTAGGCCCTCCTCCGCTGCTGGCCTAGCAGTGGGAACTGGGCTCTGCCTGGGATAGACCAGAGTACAGGGGTGGGGGCAGGGGGGAGGGACTCTTGTAAAGGTCCCATTCTGCTCCTCCAGCAAGGTAGCATCCCCCAGAGCCTGGCTGCCCCTTCACAAGGTCTAGTCCCGCCCAACAGTGGCTGTGCGCAGCAGGCTTTGGAACTGTTCTCCGCCCTGGGGTCTAGTGGAATCCTGTCCACCACACTCATAAGGTACCAGGACAGTGCAAGTGTGGTTTAATGTAAGAGTTTAAAACTTCACGTGAGATATGGTTCTGAATTGCAGCAATATAACCCAGCCATGGGCCAGGCTCTTTTCCTATCCAAGTAGGGGATATTTGTTGATCTCACCACAGGCGTGTGGTGTGTCAGACTCAGCAGTGATACACAGGATACAGACTTTGCAGGTGTGATGGGCGAGCAGCTGGGCAGGTGCCTCCTTGACCGCCTCCTCTGCGGCGCTCACGCAGACCCATCCTTATAAAGGGCTTATAGCATCCTTGCTTGGGCCGGAGCTCCAGCTATTAAGTGTTTGCTGAGCAAGCACGGAGTGAGTTCAGGCCTCCAGTCCCTAGGTAAAAAGCCAGGCACAGCAGCACGCATCTGGAGCCCCAGCCCTTGAAGAACAGAGACAGGTAGACGCTGAGGCCCCTTGGCCAGCCCGTCTAGTAGACTTGGTGAGCCCCAGGTTACATGGGAGACCTTGCCTCAAAAAGTAATGCGGGAGGTGAATGATAAAGAGACCCGATGTCAACCACACAACCCGGGACACACAGGCATGCATAGGCGCACACTACATGAACACATACCACACACACACACACAAACACACACACACACACACACACACACACACTTACTTACTTACTTCTCTTGTGGCCCTCCCTGGATCACAGTCCATTCTAAATCCTATCAACATAGCAGGTACCTAGAAAGCCATAGCTCTGAATACTTTTCTGCTCACATCAGTGCTGTGGCCTCTCAAGATACATCTTACATCTCCTGACTTTGCAGATTGCAGAAGGTCATTGTAGGGATGCAGTGGGGAGGGCTCCATTTGTCTGACTAGCTAGTTAGTGTCACTGTGTTACTCTTAGACCGCACATGTGGAACTGGCATAGTTAGGCCAGAGGCAGAAGGGCCCATGAAGCCCAGGTTCTGAAGACCTCCCTGGACCTTCTGTCCAGCAAACGTGTCCTGCCCAGACTGTGCCCCTTACTGCCATTCTCTCACAAGCAGCTGGAGCCCTTGCCAGGCATGGACAGTGTATTTGGGAAAAGCTTAGAGTAAGCAGGTCCCTGGCACTTTTTCAGCTTGTTCAGCATTACCCAAGTAGCACTGGAAGCCAGCTGGATGCAGCCACTGCTAGTCCTGGGCAGCAGCCCCAGGGCAGCAGCGCTGGCTGCCCAGGAGGTCGGGGTGGCTAAACATCAGGCTATATCCAAGCTGAAGATGGCACAGGTATGGGATGGCCCAGGATGTGTCGCAAACAGGGAGACGTTGTTCAGGCCCTCACTCAGAGGCTGCAGGCTGATTTTCACACCAAGACTGGGAGGGGGAAACTCCACCCCTGCACATCTGTAGAGAGGAGTCCCCAGTGGTGGCTGTTGCCTGGCTAGTCAGGCTAGACCTATAGAAAGTAGGCAGGGAGGACTGGAGAGATGGCTCAGTGGTTAAGAGCACTGACTGCTTTTTCCAGAGGTCCCGAGTTCAATTCCCAGCAACCACATGGTGGCTTGCAACCATCTGTAATAGGATCCAATGTCTTCTGGTGTGTCTGAAGATAGCTACAGTGTACTCATATAAAATGAATAAGTAAGTAAATAAATCTTAAAAAAAAGAAAGAAAGAAAGAAAGAAAGAAAGAAAGAAAGAAGGTGGAGAGCTCTTTGTTCCCATCAATGACTGTGCTGAGACAGGTTAGGAAGGTTCTTCCTTCTAGAAGGTTTTGGGTGCTAAGTGTGCCCCTTCTTAGGAGGGGCGGTTGGCATGCAGTGTCTTCACCCTATCCTCCTAGTCATCAGAAGTACTGGCTCTTCCCTGACTATCCCAGGGCCTTTAGAAACAACTGCTCCTGGCCTTCCAAGTCTGCTCTCTGCCTCCAGGTCTGGCCTAGATGAGCCTCCTTTGCCTCCTAAGATCATTACTCTTAGCCCAGTGCAGTGTCTTGTTCTGATGTGTGAAGGAGGCTCCCTCATCTTTACACATCACCTTAAACAAGAAGGGCAATCTTAGCTATTCTGAATTAAAGCATTGATTTACAAGGGACTCCCTCTTTACTAGGCAAGGTGTGCCCACTCTCACACAAACACACCCACTTCCATGAGACACTCCCACACAGACACACCCACTTCCATAAGACACTCCCACACAGACACACCCACTTCCATAAGACACTCCCACAAGACACCCCATTTCCATAAGACATTCCCACACAGACACACCCACTCCATAAGACACTTCCGCACAGACACACACCATTTCCATAAGGCACACCTACTTCCATAAGGCACTCCCACACAGACACACCCCATTTCCATAAGACTTCCACAAGACACACCCATTCTTACACAGACTTGTCTACTTTCACACTGACATCCTGTTGTTTCTTTGTCCCCATGTCACTAAAATGTTCCAGAGAGCAGAGCTGGCAAATCCTAAAGTACCAGATGGCACCTCTCTGTGCACCTGCCTGTATTCACAAGCTTTTTGCTTCTTCTGGTGGCCTTATCCTGGTGACACACCCAGACTGTGTGCTTGAGAGGAGACAATTGAAGAGCTACATGCAGTGAATCCCCAAGAGCAGGCAGCGTGGTAGGATGTCCAAAAGCAGGGATGGCATTCGCGTGCCTCTGTTGACTCAGTGGCACCGTGAGCTAAATAGTGTTCCTCTTTGACAAGCGAGGAAACTGAGGCACATCGTGATTAAACAGCTGTCTCACATGAGGCACAGGTAAGGTATGGTAGATCCCGGGCAGAAGAAGATGCCAGCCTGACCTTACCATCTCGTGCTTTGAAGCACCAGTGTTGTTGACCCACTGGAGGCTCTGAAGAATGGGCATGGGAGTGTCTTCATGGACCTCACTGCACCACACGGCCCCTGCACCCAGGACCACACCCCGAGATGACCTTCTCGGGTCCAGAGCTGGGAGGCTGAGCTGACTGTCCTTCAGCTGAGCTGTGTGGAGGGCAGGGGATACGTCCAAGAGCCCATGCTTCGAGGAAATTGTTTCAAGCAGATATGATGGTATCAGCCAGTCAGGAAGTGGCTTGTCCCTTTATTTGGGTCATTTCCTCAGATTATTGGGCAAGAATTTACAAAGCTAGAGTTTGCTGTTCTGTCCTTTTCAAAACCGCAGGCTGGGTAGATCTTTATCTGCTGTTCGAGGTCAGAATAATGGAGAAAAAATACTTGTGCCAGGATCTGTTTTTCTCCACCACAGGGCCTCCAGCCTCAAGTAATTTAAAGACAAATTGAGATGTGTGGACAGGGTGGCAAACGCCATCATGTAACCATGTTCAGACAATACACATCCCATTTTGAACAAGTCATCACAGCTTTGTCTTCATAACTGAAATCTTTATTCCAATAGGGTTAGAGTGTACTATGGGGTCCCCGGGATCCTACCTCAGCCCCTGATGTCTTTGGGCTTATATTTTTAGCTTATGCCCAGCATCAGAATTTAAAAAAAAAAAAAGGACCTCAGTGGGAGAGGACGTGCCTACTACTGTTGGGATGAGATGTCCCAGGGTTGGGTGGTGCCCAAGAAGGGGCTTCCCCTTCTCTGAGGAGAAGTAGACAGGTTAATGGGGGGTAGGGATTTGTAAGGGTGGGCATGGGAGGGAGACTGGATGTAAGGTGAATAAAAAATAAATTATTGAGAAACAACAACAGAAATAACAAATACCCAGAGCTGGAGAGGCGGCTCGGTGTTTAAGGGCGCTGGCTTTTCTTCCACAAGACTTGGATCCAATCCCCAGCACCCACATGGCAACCCGAATCCATCCGTAACTGTTCTCAGGGCATCTGATGCCATATTCTGGCTCTGTGGACATCGGGCGTCACAAGTTACTCAGATATACTTACAGGCAATATATATATATGATAAAAATAAATAAACTTTAAAAGAGTAATAAGGTGGATAGTGTCACTGAGGATGAGACCCACAGTTGTCCTCCAGCACGTGCACATGCCTGTACACACACACACACACACACACACACAGAGAGAGAGAGAGAGAGAGAGAGAGAGAGAGAGAGAGAGAGAGAGAGAGAGAGAAGAAATTTTTAAAAAGGAAAAAAGGCTCTCTATCTACTCTCCACCATCACCCACCAGGTGGGGCAGGCCCATGGGCTGGGGCTGCCCCGCGCCTTGACACTGTTCTCCGAAGGTCACTGGGCCTCACCTGCTAAGCTGCTGACGGTGCCGGCCTCGCTCCCTCTACCTGTGGTCTGGTGTCCAGTTGCTAGTGATCCCTTGTCTGGCCACTGTACTGATGCCTTTCTCCTTTTTCCCACCTCTAGTTCTGAGCATCGGTGAGGGTGGCTTCTGGGAAGGCAGCGCCCGTGGCCACATCGGGTGGTTCCCAGCCGAGTGTGTGGAAGAGGTGCAGTGTAAACCCCGGGACAGCCAGGCAGGTAAGGTGACTTCACAGGGCTGGGTGGTGTCATGGTGGGGCTGCTCCGCCAGAATGTGTGGCAAGTGCCGTGGCTGTAGCCACACTGTGGAAGGAGGCCAGGTTACAAAACTAGGACTTCTCTATATCATTGCAAATGGCTTGGCTGGTTCTGTTCTAGTCGGGTCTGACTAAACCAAAACCATTTGACAAGCTAGGGCACAGGTTCTGTGAAAGGGCAGCTCTTTGCGTGTCTGGTGCAAACCTGGAGACCATTTAGGAGTGTGTGTTCTTGCCACCTTCAGGAGAGTCTGGGGCAGAGAAAAAGTCTTTTTTCTGCCTTCTGATTGGGTGTTAGAACACAGATGGCTTCCCAGAGAAAGGTGAAGCTCTCCAGACCCTCCCCAGGAAGTACCACACAGTGTTCATGGCCAAAGCTGTCCTGGCTCCATGCTTTAGAGCTAGTCCCCAAGCCTGTCCCTTCTGATTAAATAGATTGGTCTGACTATGATGCCAATGTCCACTTATATGAAATGGCCTGGGTAAGAAGCAGAGACACCGGAGGCTTGGACAGAAGGGACTTCTTAGTGACCTGTGTTTACCTGTTTTTCCTTTTGTGTAAAACTCCTGAGTTGACTGTGCACCGCCCCCCCCCCAAAGTAGCCACATGCCCTCTGTAGATACTGGCTGTGCTGCCTATGTGGGCCTGTGACCACTGAACTGGGCTCATATGTGCTCTTCATGATATAATGAGGCTCACTGTCTGATGCTCTCTAGGGAGTCCCTGGGTCCTGTTCAGGTCACCTGGGCCAGGAATACATGATGTGTGAAGCATCTCCCACTGTTAGGCTCCCTAAGGCCTGCCAAGCTTTGCAGTCTGTTGGGCATTCAGAACACTTTTTCTCTGAGAACTTGGCCTTGAGACAGTAGGGTCTGCGTGTCCTAAGCCTCCTACTGTGGCGCTGCTCAGGTGCAGCTGATAGTTGTGTCATGAGTTACCTAATACCACACCCACGCCAGGCCCTTTTGTTTGCTTGCTTATGTTGTTGTTGAGATGGTCTTCTGTAGCCCAGGTTGGCCTCTAATTCCTCATATAGGTCATGATGACCCTGAATTCCTGATCCCCCTGTCTCCCCACCCAAGTGCTGGGATTAAAGCACCACGTGGTCCATATGGTGCTGGGGATGGAGGGATGGAACTCAGGGCTCTGTGCATGCTTTATCTCCAGCCCATCCAGAAAGATCTTGAAAGGCAAGGTTGGAAGTGGTGTGGTGGAGGCTGGCCGGTGGGCAGTGGGTCAGTGGGTGGCAGAAGCAAGTTTTGCTGGACGAGGAACACTAGTCACCAGGTACCAACTGCTCTGTCCTAACGCCTAACCCACTTCCAGCCCTGGTCTAGCCCCAGCTTCCCTCCTGCCTTCCAGAGGCTTTATCCAAGGCCCTCCTCCCTGTCTTCATTCCCTGTTTGGAATGGGAATGTCACTTCCTCCTCCCCTATTCTTATCCCCAGAGCGACTGCGTCTCCCCAGCCTGTGCTTTCCACTGGAAATGCTCTGTGAGCCACACCTAAACAGGTCATCCCTGGAGGGGGGGCTCACAGGAGGAGTCATTGGGTCACCCTGCTTTCTCCATCTTGTGGAATAGTGGCTTAGGTGAAGTGCAGCTCCCCCTACTTTCCTGTCCACCTTGGGAGAGATCGCAGCTTCTTTGGCCCCCACTGGCAGTGTCCTTACAGACAGTAGAGCCTGCTGACTGACACTCCTATGGCAGTCCTGTGACACGCACCATCAGGAGTAATGATGGGATTCCTCGTGGGGCTCCACGCTCCCACTCCGATCCACACAGAGTTGGATCAACTGTCTGTGGTCAAGCAGAGCTGTGTACCTGAGTTGGTGCTGGCTCCACGGTCCCTCTGGGGCCCATCCTCACATTCTGAGCAGCCCAGAAGGACCGAATAGATCTTGACACTCTGAGGGAGCTGTTAAGAGCAGTGTCAGAGCAGTGACGCCTTATGAGTCTGTGTCACCTCTTTCTGAGCACCACTGCCTCCAGGTCTTACTGAGCATAGGAGAAAGAGATAAATTGCATATCCTTGTGTCTCTTAAAAATCCTAAAAGCTGACAAATTAGTATCGTGAGCAGCATAAATCCATCTCCCTGCTGTGTAGAATTCAGAAGATTCAGGGATCTAGCCTGGCTTCACTCTGGCCTTCAGTGAGATGGATTGGCTCCATCTGGAATCTCTGGGGAGGGAGGATCTGTTTCCTGACTCCAGAGGCTTTATCCTTGGCTGTGGCCCCTTCTCACTTCTGAGATGGCAGCTGTGGGTAGGGTCATTCTCTAGTTGCATCTTTTAGAACACCCCCACCCCCTGTCTTCCTGTCACCACTTTTAGGGCCCAGTCCAGGTGAGGTCCAAGCTGCCTAAAGCATCTCCAATTCCAGCTACAAGTTGTTAAGCTTCCGTGTGTCAATAGTGTAACCTCCTAGGTCCTAGGAATTAGGGCATGAGCATCTTTTGGGTGGGTGAGGAGCATCCTTTGCTCCAAGGCCATTGACAAATATAACCAGCATCACCATTTTGTAATGTAATAGGCCACGAGTCCTGTCAGCATCCCTGGGAGAGTGGTAAACCTTTCCTCCTTATAAACTGATTAGCTCAGGAATTTTGTCACAGCGATGGAACATTCTCCCTGATGGCTGTCCGGCCATCCCTCCCATCCCACCAGGGACAAGCAGCTTTCTGAATTCTGTCACCACAGAGGAGTTATGTCTGTTGCTGGATTCCAGGCTGTCTTGACTTCTTCAGTCAGCCAAGGTCTACCATGTTGCTTTGTGGTACCCTGTATGTTGCTGCCCAGCATTTCCTTCTTTATAATTTTATGTGAGCAGTGCTCTCCGCTTCCCTGAAGATCGCTGATTAACTCCTCGGTGTGAGCCGATGTAAACTAAGCTGCTGGGTTCGTTTCCATGCAAGTTTCTCTGTAGATATCTGGTTTCACTTCTCCTCGCTTCCTTAGGTGAAAACCTGCTAGGTCACATGATAGGAACATGTTTAGTTTCATGAGAAATTGTTACACGTGCCTGGGGAGATGACTCAGTGAAGTGTGTCCTTTGTGGACCTGAATTCTGTTCCTAGAACCCACGAGCCAAAGCCAGCTGTGCTGGTCCATGCCTGTAACATGCCAACACCGAGGAGGCAAAGACAGAGAGAGGGTCATTGGCTAGACAGCATAGTTCAGTGTGTGAGCTTCAGGCCAGTGAGAAAGCCTGCCTCAAAAGCAAGGCGGGTAGCATTGCTGAGGGTAATACCAGAGGCTGTCTTCTGGCCTCTGCATGCATCTGCACACACGTGTACTCCTGTGTAGATATACATCTGTACATACAAATATTTACTTACACAAAATTAATGGAAGGAAGGAGGAGAGGGAGGGAGGAGGGACGAGGGAGGAAGGGTTGTGGCATAACTGTCTGATTTGCCAGACTGGCTCATGCCCACACCAGCAGTGCTGGAGCACTCCCGGTGCTCTGGCCCAACACCAGCATTTGGTGATGTCAGTCTCCCATGGCAGTCTGGTGGTCACGAAGTTTCTCCTTACTGTGAGGATCACCTCGTTTCTCTGGTGGCTTTGGTGGTTTAAGCGCCTCCTGCAGGTATGGTTGCCACATGCACAACTTCTTTTGGGAGGTCTCTCTCTGTTTGGGATTCCGCTGCCTTTTGTAACTGGCGCTCTCACCCCTTGTGCTGGGTGTGTGGTGATTTTCTTGTGCGGACCCTGCTTGTCACTGCTCTGTCCCAGCTGCTGTAAATGTGTCTCCCAGTCTGTGACTTGCCTTTTGTTCTCTAATTGTGTTTTTTAATGAGTAGAAGCTTTTTAAAATTTAAATGAAGTTTAATTTATCCTCCCCCCACTTCATGTTTAGTACTTTCTGTAGCTTTTTTTTTTTGACACTGCAAATTTGAATATGCATAGAATCTAAAAGATGGTTCAAATATTGTTTCAGTGTTTTCAGCCAGCCAGCTCTTTCCACACAAGGTCAGCTTTGTCTGAGCTGTGGTGGCCCTTTGTGTCTGTATATGACAAAGTACCAGCACTCTTGAATATTCCACAAAATAGGAAAGTAGGTCAAGGACTGAAACCCAATGAGAAGAGGTGTACATAGGGCACTTTCTGCCTGTAGGTGGGACAGAGATTTTCTGTCACCTGAAGATGGTTGTCAAAGGCTGAGGACCAATAGCAAAATGACCGGCGGCCCTGGTGTCTTTTAAAATTGTTATTATAATTTTATGTGTGTGAGTGTTTTACCTGCATGTCTGTTTATTTGTCTTACACTTCCACGTCACTGTTTATCATCCAGGAAGTCAGGACAGGAACTCAAACAGGGAAGCAACCTGCAGGCAGGAGCCAATGCCGATGCCACGGAGGGGTGCTGCTTACTGGCTGCTCACCATGGCTTGTTCTGCCTGGGTTCTTATAGAACCCAGGACCATCAGCCCAGCGATGGCACACATACGGGCTGGGCCTTCCCACATCAATTATTAAGAAAATTCTCCACAGTCTTACCGATAGCCCAGTCTTATGGAGTCACCTTCTTACCTGGAGTTCCCTCCTCTCATCTGGCTAGCATATGTCAAGGCGACACAGAGTTACGCAGCATACTTCCTTGTGGAGGTTACTTAATGTCTCTGGGCAGATTTCTTCATGTATCTTATGATGATGACGGATCTATGGAGATTACGACTGTCTTATTCACATTTTCTGTGGCCCGGTGTGCAAACTCTCACTCACTCTCACACCGCATCCCATGGCATTGGCACCATGGAGTAACCTGTGGCCACAGTGCTGTGTGCGTGGCAGGCAGCGCTCTGGAAACTTTTGGTTAAGTGTGTGCATGTCCCCCCTCCCAACTTCCTGAAGTGCAGGCTCCTCAAGTCGGGGCTAGCATCTTGCTCTTCTTAGTCCTACGGGGTACACGCCAAGGACAAAGTGACTGCCATCTGCTCTCTATCATCTATGGAAGGGCGCTGTTGCAGTAGACCAGGAAACCAGCCGGCTGTTGTGTAGATCCCCAAGCCTCATGCCTGTATCAGGTAGCACCATGTCAGCTGCTATAACAAATAGGCCCACTACCTTAGCGTATGAGGCAGTATTTCCCTCCCCAGACTGCCTGCATCTACTGAGATGTCAGTTTCCTTGCTTGTTGACTAGAAGTGATAGCCTGGTGACAGCTGGACCCTTCCTTCTTCGAATTCTAAGGTGAAACTAAAAGCAGGGCAGATCTCCACCAGTCTTAAGATAAAGTCCACCAGTCTTAGTAGCACACATGTAATCCTGGCACTCTGAAGGTGAGACAGGATTGTCACAGGTTCAGTGGCGAGCCAGGGTTATGCAGCAGGTTCAAGGTCAGCCTGGATTGTCTAGTGAAACCTTGGCTCACAAAGAAATGAAGCACTCTAAAATTGGCACTTGGTTTCTGGGAGTGAAACAATATGGGAAGCCAACACACGCCACATGTGTATGTCATTTCCCATGAAGCACCTTGCATGTAAATAGAAAACCCTGTCTGTCAACCCTCGTTCTTCCCAGCAGACTTTAGTTGCTGAGACAAACGTCCTGACTGTCGATGAATACTAGTCATTCAAGACCAGAGGAGAATATGACATCAGGAGTCCACTTCCCAGCTCCAAAGACACTTAGAACCTGTTCACCTGAGAGCTATCATTAAAGAATGGTGGTCAGATAACCAGATGGCCAGATCTCGGGTAAACCATGCCTTGGTCACGAGTGCTCTGGTGGGAGATCTGGGGTACTGTGAGCCATGTATCCTGCCCGGGCCTTTCAGGTGTCAGGACCTATAAAAAGCTTCCAGAATCACATGTCTGAGATAGGATTTGAACCTAGATGTCTGAGTCATGAACTGTCTTCTCATGGTCCCCTGCAGGGTCTTTGCTGGTGTCTTAGAGTGGAGCCCCTGAAGGAGTCATCTCTTTCTCAGAATACTGCTTGACTGCCTGGCTCCATGCACCATGCATTGGTTGATGTTATGCCCTGAGGCCTCCCCTGCAGACTGCATGAACTTCTTACAGGTGGCAAATTGGCCAGTGCCTTGTCCTTCTTGTGTATGACTTTAATAACAAAGGGAGTTCCTCAACGTGGTAAGCCTGGGCCAGGGGCCTGCCCACTGGGGACTGTGCCTCGCTATCAGTGTTGGGTCAGTCTCTAGGGTTACTCTAGGGTTTTCTCTCGGTGACTGTGTTCCACTGTCCACAATTGTCACTAAGTATCTTCTGGTATTACTCACAGCCTTGTAGTGTGAGGCCTTTCCAGAGGCTCATGGCTACAAGCCTTCATATTATAACAGCAACCCTTCAGTCTTTGATTTAGACTTTAAACTGCTCTTGTGATCCTCAAGGTAAACTAGGGACTAAATATAAATGAAGTAATGGTCCCCACTTTACAGATGAGAGCCAGAGAGGTGTATGTCTTATAAGTACTGTGCCAGCACCTGAATATAGATAGGCCTGAGTCAGAGATCTGTCCCTTCACCAAGAAGGTTGGAGTGTCTACAGAACATCAGCTACCCTGGGTGATGACAAGATTTGGTAGCTGTGGAGCTGGGCGGTCAGGAGGTAATGATGGCCATGGCAACATCGGTAATGGCCATGGTGGTGCTGTCTGTAATGGGAATGGTGTAGTTGACAGTGCTGTAGGTGGTCAACTAGTGCTGTGATGATGTCATTGGTGATGATGGTCATGAAGATGCTGATAATGATGATGATGGTGGTGATGATAGTCATGGTAGTAGTGATAATCATCATGGTGACGGTGATAGTGACGATGGTATTGATGATGGTCACAGTGATAATGATGCTGATAGTGATGCTGGCGATGTAAATGATGGGTGGTGGGTGATGATGATACTGATGATGGTCATGATGATAACGGTGCTAATGATGATATTAATGATGGTTGTGGTGATAATGATCATGTAGGGACCAAAGTGTTAAAGCAATGACAGAAGAATAACACCAACAAAGTCTGTCCCTCTAGCTTGGGAGTCCTGCTGCTGTGAGCATAGATTGAGAGTTCTACTTCCTCCTTGCCACTGCCCAGAAGTCCCCTAGACTGCTCTGTGCACTCCTGACCTGTCATTTGGTTCTCCATTTTTCCTCTTGGTACAGCAGGCTTCCTTTGAGAAGGTCACTTTGCCTTGGCCTCTGTGTATACTGACATCCCCCCACCCCCCCACCCCGGAGTGAGAGCTTTTCCTTCCAGTACATCCTATAGTGGGTGTAGACTCACCTGAGATGCCTGCCGGGGCAGAAACTCCATGCCACAGCTGAAGACCATCAATATCAGTAACTTCCTCTTCCTTCCATTTCAGATTTGGGGGTGGGGTCATAGGCGGGCACCACCGTGCTCAGAAGCTGCTGTGCTCTCAGCTGCTGTGTGCTTCCAAGCTCTGTGCTAAGGGCTCGTTTGATAAATCCATTCTCCTGACCCGCATTAGTTCAATGCATTGGCCCATTTATCTTTCAGATGATCTGCATATTTCTTGCTGATTCAAGGGTCACTCTTCACACACCCCAGAAGTAAATATTGGGCCAGTGATGTTCACTGAAGCTTGGGCTATTTCCATTCTCTGATGGGCTCTTGCTCTACTGATCTGTGACTCAGAAGGGGCAGGCGCGGGCCTCGTGCATCCTGTAGGCAGTGGGTCGACTCCACTGTAATCCCATTTCCTTCTTTCTGCTCAAATGCACATGGAGGCTCCCTCCTGTCTGTGCCAGGGATGCTAGCTTCTTGTTCTAAACAAATTAAAGTGCTCCCTATTGAGACACAAAAAGCTGGTTGGCTAAGGCTGGAAGCCCAGCAGGACTGCACCACACCCCCTCATTTGGACAAGCCCCTCCCCTGGATTGAGGCAACAAAGTGTCGCTGAGGCTCTCAGGGCTGCCTGAATTGGGGAGTTTTGGATAGGGGGTGGGGGGCAGGGCTGAACAGTGAAGCCCTATAAAGTGCCCCTCTCTTTATATAAACTGTTCTCTTGTTGTGACAAAGATCCTGACCCAAATATGAGCAGCAGCCTCTCCTCAAACAGCCTTTTTAGGATGGCAGCCTGGCCCAGATGTCTTGCCTGACTTTCCTCTGATCCCTAAAGCAACCCCAAGCCTTACCACCCTATTGTGCACTCTGAGAAGGAGGCCAAGAGAACCCGAAGTGCACATTTGGCTTCCCAGAGCCCATGGTTGTAGACCAAAGCTCTCCCTCCTCACTTCCATTCAACAAGATGCAGCACAGGCTACAGTGAAGGTAAGAACCCAAGGGTGTGGAAGCCCCAGGAGGTTGACTCTCTCTGTAGTAACACACAGATCTTTGTTTAAAAGGTAAAGCAGTTTTGTCTTTAAAAGTCACCATGGTGGGGCTGGAGAGATGGCTCAGCGGTAAAGAACACTTGCTGCTCTTGAAGATGACCTGGGTTCTGTTTGAAGCATTTATACCAGGCAGATCACATCTGCCTGTATCTAATTCCAGCTCCAGGAGAATCTAATATCTGTGACTGACTTCTGCATGTACCTGCACATATGTACTGCGTGTATATACTCACTTAGATGCATGCACGCACACATTAGATATGTAAATAAATGATTTTAAAAGAAAATAAAACAGCATAGCAAACCAGGTAGGCCTGGTGGTGTACACCTTTAATCCCAGCACTCCAGAAGTAGAGGCAGGCTCTAAGTTTGCCTCTAAGTTTGAGCACAGTCTGGCCACTCATAGAGATCAGCCAGGACTGCATAGTGAAGCCCTGTCTCAAAAAAAAAAAAAAAAAAATTAGCATCAGACTCCTCATTTGGATGACAAAGCCCAAGGGTCTTCATAGGATTTGGGATACCTGTGGCTCCCAGATCCTCTGTGCTGCGGAGCTCGGGCCTGGTGCTCAGAGGGTTGGATGCACTCCTGGAGCTCCGGCTCCTTTTTGTTTCTCATGGCCCCATTCAAACTTTGTGGCAATTCAAGTCACCATCTTTTATTCTTTCAACTGGAGGCGAAAGCTGTGAGCCATGTTCTACCTGAGGGAAGTTATCACCTTTAATAGTAGAAAAGTCTTCCATTGATCGTCTTCAGGCACAGCTGGATCCAGGTACTCACACTGACATGCCCAGGGAGGACTTTCTAACTCCCTTATCTCTCCATGGAGACCTCTTCTTCTGGTCAGTTTGACCCTCACATGCTCCCTGGCAAGTACAAGCCTAATGTCCTCGTTGATTCCAAGTCCGGGACAAAGACATTTTCCTAAGCTTAGCCCTGGTCCCATAATGGCCTCAGTGACATTGGTTTGACTCATCAGGCTAATTTCTGTGGAAGAGCAAGTGGAAGGGGAGCTGATATATCAGGAAGGGTGGCCGGGCGAGGACTCACACTTGATCTTAGCCAAAAGGCCGGGCATCTATGGGCTAGAACTCAAATGGCGTACTAAGGACAGACAGTGGGGTTCTGTGACCAGAGGGCAGTGCCCCTGTTGCAGATGTCTGAAGAGCAGAGAGGACATTGCCCTGCTCCTGTAGCCAGTAGGAGTGTTTTAGCAGGGATGTAAAGATTTGGGGAGTGGTCCTCACCTCTCTGGGGTGGGGTTGGTGTTATACCTGGATAACTCTCTGTTAAATTACTATGTGCATAAACCCTCTATAATCTCAAAGTGGCTGGGTGGCCTATTCCAAAATAGAACGTGTCTGTTATCTTTAGAGCCGTTAAAAATACAAGCAAATGACTCTATTAGTACAATTGCAATCTAAAATATTAATAAGCAACCCCAGCCAGCTTCCAAAGGAACCACTAACTGTTCCCTAATGGGACATAAAATAAATATGAAGGCTTGCCGTTCTGCCTGCTAACGACTGTGTGTTTGTTAAACAACCTGGTGCGCGCGCGCGCGCGCGCACACACACACACACACACACACACACACAACCCCACCCTATCGTTTACGCCATTTTATTAAAATATACTCAGAGTGGCTCTGGGGAAGGGGGTGGGGACTGCTGTTTCTCAGCAGCTGCTCAGGGTTTTAAATACCAGTTTCCATGCCGGGGTTTACCCCCAAAATAGAGTTGCGCCATCTCTGCATGATGTTTTGGGTCACATTGTGAGGGTTTAGTCTTTGGCTTTCCTGTGGGACCTAGGCTTTTCTTGCCTCCTCCCAGGCGCGGTAGTGGACTGCTCTGGGTTACTATGGCAACCTGGAGATACTGGGTACCAGCCCTGCCCTTCTTCCCTATAGCCCTTCCTGCCTGCCAGGAAAGTCACCTTGAGCTCAGTCACCTTGGACAGGCTTCTGAGGGAGAGGTACCAGTGTGGCCCAGATGCTCATAGGCAGGGAACATCTTCACTGTTTCACTGGACCACAGTGGGGAGGGGAGTAGGCTGGGGATATGGTTGTGCTGTTTGTCTGTCCTGCAGCCTTGGTGTCTAATTCTTCACAGTTCTAGAGGCAGAAGTTGGGGACCTGGAGGGCAGGCTGGTCTAGGTTAAGGGCTCCCCCCAGCTTGTAGACCTTGCTCCGCATACATCCTGGTGTCCTCACCTGCCCCCTGCACCCCGTGTATCAGCCTCACTCTCACAGGTATCTCTGACCCTCCTTAAGCACCTAGTCTCCAAGCCCATTAGGCTTGAGACCTTGATTGGGAATGGTGCCAGTCAGGCGCAGGATAAGGGGGTGAACTCAGAGGATGCAGGTACCGGCTCATAAGTGCCTGCAGGTAAGACAAGGTGATAGGGCTGTGATGTGCCCTCCCTGACGGAAAGGGCAGGGAGGGTGCGGCTGGCTTGTGGCAGAGCGTCCCACACCCCTCATGACCAAATAACAAGGTGCCAAGGAGTGGGAAGAGAATTGATGGGTGGACGGATAATGGAATGGGGGTTAGGTGGGTGATAAGGATAGCTGGACAAATGCAGACAATGGGCAGATGAAGAGATGGATCGATGGATGGATGGATGGATGGATGGATGGATGGATGGATGGATGGGTAAGTGGGTAGATAGATGGATAGATGCATCAATGGGTGAGCATGTGTGGGGGTGGATAGGTAGGTAGGTACATGAATGGATATGAAGGTGCATGAATGGATGAGTAGATGGGTGGCTGAATGAATGAATGGATGGACGGATAGATGGATGGTTAGATGATGTGCAGGTGGGTAGGCAGATGACAATTGCATGGACAGGTAGATAGGTGGGTGGAGCGTGGGCAGATAGGTAGGGGGCAGCTGGCTGTATACTGCCTCATTTGCACCCCATTCCAGGTTTGTTGCCCCTCCCATCTTATACCCCCCTAATAGTTCAGAAGCCTTAGGGTCTGTGAACAAAGGCCAGCAGGGTTGTATGTGAGACCCTGGGCAAGCTATTAACCTCCCATTGGCTGGCTTTAGTCCTGTGCCTGGGGCTTGTTTAGGTACCACTTTCCATCAGGGGTTTAGCGCCCACCTCCCCTGCATGCCCTGCTAGACCATAGGGTCTGCAGCCTGCAGGCCTCACCAGTCCTGCTCATTACCCCATGAGTGTCTGGATGCCACAGTGTTTCAGAAGGCAGGCATGGACATGCACCCTCATGGAGGAGTGGACATTCGACATGTACTGGTGGCCCCACTGCTCTGCCATTTGTCAGCAGGAGTGACGAGGGGCCTGAGGGCAGGCCCACTTTGGCACCAGTGCACCCAGCTCTGGGACAATGAGCCAGACTGGGAGTCCCCTGGAGCTGGGGCAAAAATGGATGCCTCATGCCACCCCCAGAGCTGCATATCTTTCTGGAAAATGAAGGCTGTCATATGGCGCTCTGCTAGTGAATGGAGATGTTGTTTTTGGCTTCTCTGAAATAGACGATGGGAAACAGACCCAGAGATTATGAATAAACATTGGCTTATGGGGGCTGCGCACTGCTAATGGCAAAACCTCCACACTTACAGATTAAATTTAAGACATGCATATGGAAAGGGACTCTGGGGAGGCCAGACTCCTGCTTGAGCAAATCTTACAGCCACTGTGGGAGGGTGCACTGTGTGGCCCCTGTCCCTAACCAGGGTCGTGAACACAGGGGTGCCAGAGTCTAGAAGGAGCCAGGGAGATGCTGCAGGGAGCAGGGGACACCTTGGGACTGTTCACTGGCCTGGACTAGACTAAAGTCATTGTGTGACTTCAGCCAAAATGCCTTCAGGGACCTTTAGGGCAGTTAATAATTAAGTCACAGAATTAATTCCTGGTGGCCAACTGTGGCTTGTCAGATGAGCCCTGGAGAGCTCTGAGGGGCATCTGGGGGTGGCCCAGCAGTGTTTTGTTGAACTGTAATATAATCATCACACCAAAAAATGTACCCTTTTAGAGTGGATGGCGCAACACCTTTTCTTCTTTTCTTTTTTATTTGCATAGTTCTGAAAACCCCAATGTATTGAATTCCAAAATGCTCTAGTGCCTTAAGTCTAAAGCTGGCATCCAGAGCAGCCTCTTGCTTCCCTCCCTCTCTCGTCAGCCTTTGGCAGCCACCAACTCTCCTGCTGGCTCCGGGCAGTTCATGTCATGGAATTCATCAGAAGATAGTCTTTCACAAGTGACTATTTTAATTTAGCAGAAGGCTTATCATTCTTTTTGTGTGTGTGGCTAATTCCTTTGCATTTGCATACACACGGCACAGTTTATGGTTCTCTAGATGGACACTTCAGTTGTTCCCACCCTTTGGCTGGTGTGAATCATTTTCGGCTGTGAACGTTCAGGTATAGGTTTTTGGTTGGAGTCTCTCCAGCTCTCTGAGATTTCTAGCTAAGGGTAGAAATGTTGGGTTGTGTGATGACTCTGTTTAAGCACGTGTGCACATGCACATGCCTGCATGCATGCTTGTGTGTGTGCTGTGTTTGCATATGTGTGTTGGTGTACACGCACACGAGGAAGCGAGAGGTGGACATATGGTGTCGTGATTTCTCACTCTACCTTACTCCTTTGAGATGGGGTCCCTCCATGAGCCTGGGGCTTGGCTGGTGGCTTGAAAGGCCCAGTAAGCTCCGTCCCTGCCCCACACAGGGCTGGGGTTACAGGTGTGCTTGCAGCTCCAGCCAGGGTGTGTGTGTGTGTGTGTGTGTGTGTGTGTGTGTGCGTGCGCGCGCGCGCGCGCGCGTGCACAGCTCTGTGGGTTTGAATTCAGGCCTCATGCTTGTGCAGCAAGCACCCTTACCTACTGAGCGATCTCATCAGCACTGATTAACATCTGAGGGCCTGCCAGGCTGTGGCTGGCTGTGACTGGCATTGGTGAGTAGCTTTGCTCTGTGAAAGTCACTCCCGCCACCCCCAGCCCCACCCCCAGGGCAAAGTTCTTTGAATTGCAGGCACAATGCTACTTTGCAGAAGCGAGGTACAATACTGTGTGGGCGGGCATCTATGGTGGATGTAGCAGCTCTCGCTCTCTGACTCCTAGGGAGCTCAAGAGGTCAAGAGGAGTATGGCTCAGTTCTTAACAGTTTTGTGAAAATGGGACCTTCGATGGTGCTGAAGCACAGACGTGGGAGACGGAATACACCTGTTCTCAAGCCAGGAGAGCATGGCTTCCCAGCCATCCCACACGCCACCTGCTTCGTGCTTATTTGATGCTGTTGAAATTCCTACTGTTTTGGACAAAGGGCCCTACTGTCACCCTGCACCAGGCCTCACAAGCTTGTCATCAGGCTTTGCTGGCCCCAAGGTCCCTCCATGGATCCCTAGAGATCTCACCAGTAGCCCTCTGGGGAGGAGCACACAGATTAAAGGCCCTCTGTTTTAAGAGCCTCTAGAGCTGGCTGCTGGGCTGGTGGTAAAGGCAGGCGTGGGCCCAGGAGGTGCCTGGCTGCTGAGGTGTGCATTCAGCTTCTGAACTCACTGAGTTGCTAACCCACTGTGGGGGAGGAGCAGCTTTGTCCACTCTCTGAGCCAAAGCTGAGGATGCGCACCAGGGCCCCAGCACTTGCTCGAAGCCCCTTCCTTCAGCGTCTTTGGCTTTGATTAGAGCATATCTAGGTGTGTGTGTGTGTGTGTGTGTGTGTGTGTGTGTGTGTGTGTCTTTGTCTTAGGTTATATCTGCACACAATGATGCCAGCTCCCCTGCAAATGCCACTCAGCCAGTGTAGCAGCCCCACGCATGCTATTGATTTTCTCAACTGTGCCCCCTTGCCACCTGCACTTAATGGGCCAAGATGTAAGTGTGCCCTTTATTTGAGTACAGAAGGTTCTGGCACTTTATCTTACTGACGGACCCAGCAAACGAAGGAGAGATGCCTGAGCAGCAGAGACTGGAACTTCCTCCCTGAGGGTCACACACCAGACTCAGCTAGAGGACCTTTCCTGAGGGCCCAGATCATTTGTCTGTCCAGCTGCTAGGAACCATCCAGAAGTCACATTGGCACACATGTTCTTCCACAGCTGGGTGTAAGTAAGCAGTGAGAGAGCCCATGGCAGCTTCGTGACCTGTGCAAGCCAGCTGGCACCTCCCCGTGAAATGCAGCACCATAACCCTCACAGAACACCGGAGGAGAGGTGCCTGTGTACACATTCATGGCAGAGTGCAGAGACATGCCATAGTGTGTGCATGCACATGAGCACACACACATGGTGACATACATGTTCACGGGGGCATGCATGTATAGACACATATCTGCATATGAGTGTGTGCATGACATCACGAAGAACTACACACATGTCCAGGTATCTTTACTGTGTTCAGACCCGCAATAAGTATATGCATGATATCACTTATAACTGCATGTGTGTACATTTGTGGTAGTTACACTTACATGAATTTGTGTGCACACACACAGTTCATCTACACATAAGTTCACATGCTTGGTGCTTACACCTGTTTGTATGTACATAGGATTTATACCTGTACATGCGTGTGCATGTCCTTTATATCTGGACACATGTGCATGAGTGTGCATTGGTTTCTGCCCCATTTCTGAAGCCTGAGGCATGCTCCACACAGGCTCACTGTGTCTGCCCAGCAGTCAGGTGGATACCCGACTCCTGTACTATTTGGGGCAGAGCTGTCCTTGAGTTCTGGCACAGATACAAAGCCCTGGTGACGACCTGACCCAGTTCCCATTCCTGAAACTCCGGCTTCCCTCGTGGACAGTCCTAGAAGGAGTCTGATTGCCAGGGTGACTGCCTCATTTGTCATCCAAACGGGGCCGCTTCCAAGAGCAAAGAAGAGCAGCAGAGCTGTGGCCGCTGAGGGAATCGGCTGACCCACTTTCTCCAGGAGCTGAGGTTTCCTGGCCTGATGCAGGCAGTGCTCCCCCTCCAGGCAGAGAAGGCACCTAGTCACTTACTCTCCTACCCCCTACTGGCCAACAGAGGCTGCTTGATGCCTGGAGCAGGATTCCAGGCAGGAAGTCTGACACTGGGTGACCTGGGGAAAGGCATATTTTCCTGTGAACCTGGGCCTGCCGAGTAGGCCAGTACAGGCTGATGATAAGTGGCCATCACCTAGGAATGGTCTGTAAGGGAGATATAGAGATCTTGAGGTGCCCTCTCCCTTCAGCAGGATACGTAGCCAATCCCAGAGGGTACCATGACACCAAAGGCAGAGGCAGGGAATGAAGGGAGAGTTGCCTCCCGCATAGAGGCTTAAGCAAGTTGAACACTCAGGGCTTCCTTCCACCCATCTTGCTGGCCAGGTCTACCCAGGAATGTCATGAAGATCCCTGCTCAATGGTGACAGCTCTGTTTTGTGCCAGCAGCTACCACCACTGCCCCCTCCCACCCTGCCCTCCTTTCTTTTCCACACTCCTTGCTGCCCCAGGCTGTCCCCGCAGCTTTGTCTCTCCTACAAGTGAGGCCTGCAGGGAAAGCAGCTTACAAACATTCACCGTCTCTTTCCACCTTATGGGGCCCAGGAAGAGAACTCCAGTGGTCCAGCTCAGAGGCAAGTGCCCTTATCCCGGCTCAGCTATCTCTCTGGCCCCAGTTGGAAACCATCTCCCTTGCTTTGGGGAACAGTCAGAATGCAGGCTGCAGATGAAGATGGCAAACAAAGGCTGCAGACACAGTCTGACTCCTGAAGTTCGAGGCTTCCATCTGTCTGAACAAGGAGCAAAGCGTCAGGATGTCCCATGCTTCTGTGCAGCCCAGACTCAGAGACTGAGGGCTGCCTGTGCTGTTCCAGGTGCCAAGGCTCTTCCCATTGGGCTGCCCTGGCTGACCCCTCCTACCTCAGCAGAGAAGGAAAGGGGCAGGGTGGGGGTCCTTCTCTTCCCCTGCAGGCGCAGCACCCCTCTAGCCCTTTCCCCTCTCTTCATGGCACGAGGCCTGCTTGGCTTTTATGGTTTCTATGGGTCACTCTTCTTCAGTCTCTCAGGAGTAGCAGCACTTTATCTGCCTTGATCATGACCTCTCGCTCACTGCCTCAGAGTCCTGTGGGTACCCAGGCTCCACAAACATCCATCCTGTATGTGAGGAGGGATTCCTATCCACACACCAGGAGCTAGCTGCATTAGGCTACTGGCTCTGGGGACAGCCCAGACCCCATGGCCAAGTTTTGTCACTCAGCATCATGACAACTGAACCCCTTCAAGTGTGCAACTCCTTCTTCCTAAGGCCAGGTGCCTCCCTCCACACATGTCTGAGGACTCATCTGCCCAGCAGCATAAGAGGATTTAGATTTCCTGGCTTCAATGTCTCAGGGTTAATAATTTTGTGAAAATAGAGTTGCCTTGTTAAACTTTTTGAGATATGGTAAAAATGGTGCCATGCTCTAGAATTGTGCTTGCATATGTGTGTGTGTGTGTATACATGTGGGGGACTGTGTGTGTGTGTGTGCGCGCGCGCGCGCAGGGTTAACTGGTCAACCTCAGCTGTTCCTCCTTAGGACATGTTCCACATTGTTGTCTGAGACAGAGTCTCTCTCCGGCCTAAAACTCATCAAGTAATAGGCTAGACCCTGTGAGCCCCAGGAGTCTCTTCCTCTCTGAGTCTAGGCTTGCAGGTACCCTATGTAGCCTAGGCTGGCTTAGAACTTACTATGCAGACCAGCCTGGCATCTGCCTGTCTTTGCTCCCTGAGTTTTTTGGATTAAAGGCATGTGACAATATGCCTAGCAACCTTCTAAAATTATTTATTTATTTATATGTGTATGTATTTGTTTATTTTCATGTGTGTGCCTCTGTAGTTTTATGTACATCATGCACACACGAGATCCTGAGAGGCCAGAAGAAGGCATCAGAGAACTATGAGTTACAGGTGGATGTGAGCTGCCTTGTGGGTGCTGGGAACTGGACCAGGTCTCTGGAAGAACAGCTTAACCACGAATCCATATCTCCAGTCATGCACTGGCCCTTTTTCAAAAGGGTCCTTGGACTTAAAGTCGGGTCCCTGTGTTTGTGCAGATCCCAGCTCTTCCTACAGAGGGAGCCACCTATGGCTGCTGTCTCTTGGGCAGAGCTCTCAGGCCTGGCCTGGCATGTGCATTCCTATCCATGGCATAAAGGCAGAGCCACATCTGTCTGCTTGTCCTCATCTGTACACTCTCCAGGGCAGGACCTACCTGGCATGTCCTCGCCTGGCACACAGTAGGCCCACTATAGACTCCTGCCATGGAAACCAGAAGAATGACAGTGTGTCTTAGAGACAGCTAGTTATTTCCTAAGGAACGTGACACAGATTTAGAATTCAGTGTGGCTAAGAATCCGCCGGCTTCTGCCGCTGAAAACTGGCTTGTCCGTTTTCTCTGCCAAGAATCCCAGAAGCTTCTCCAAGTGATCACTGATGGGAGCAGAAGCGTCGCCACTAAAATTAGGTGATGAAACGGTTGTTATGAAACACCAAAGAAACTGACAGGTACACTTAGTGAGTGGGGAACACTCCTCCATGACACAGCGCCGTGGTCAGAGGGCTCTGTCCCTGTCCCGGGGGCTGGCTTTAGTTGGCCCGGCACTGTGGTTGCTTCAAGTGGAAAGTCTTTGATATTTGGGAGGATGGTGCTCTAGACCTCAAGATGCTTTGAAACTGATGTAAACCCCCAGTCTCCCTCCCTGTTCAGGCCTGCTCTTCTCTTCCGCCCTGGCCCTTGCCCTCTGCTAGAGTACCTGTGACACGCTGGCTGTGTAGCCGCAATGTCCACGCAGCATCGGACTGGCTTTACTCATAGCGGGAAAGCACCAAGGAGCCGTGGTTTGAATGAGATAGAGTTCGTCTCTTCTCTGTTCCAGAAGACAAAAGGAGACAGCCCAGAGCTGGAACAGAGATATCTGCTCAACTTCCAGGGACCCAGTCTCTTCTCTTCTTGCTGTTCTGAAATCCGTAATAAACTGCCCCATGGTTCAAGCTGGGTGCATTGATTCCAGCCATCACATCTAGTAAAGGAAGAAGGACTCCCCCCTAAAAAGAAAAGAGAAGAAGAAAAGAAAAGAAAAACCCTACCTTAAGGACATGTCTAGCTATGGGCTATCAGCCATGACATGATGTTTTATGGGGTTTTGAGCTGCTACTGGTGGATGGATAGAAGACTAGATATTAGACAGGACTTTAGTACCTCTGGTCAATCCCCTCTTATCATTTCCTCGGTGTCCCCCCAGCCACATCTCATCCTCTCATACTCCAGAGCGGGTCAGGACATTTGGCGTAAGATATCACTGTGTGATAAAAGTAGTGTGATGCTTCCGGTGAGAACACAGCTGAATTCACACCAGGCAGCACTCAAGGTGGAGCCTGTCTATGAGGAAGGGTCAAATGGCCACCTGGGGGCCCGGGCACAGGTTCCAGATGCCTACACTAGCCTCAGTGGGACCCTGCCTGTCAGAGCCACATGTGCTTTAGTGAGACCTCCTGCTTACAGCTGACCAGCGTCCCAGCCAGGCTGAAGCTTCAGAGGGATTACACAGTTTTCAGATTCAAGATCAATAGCCTGAGACATGGCTAGATCCAGGAGGTCAGCATCCTCTGTGTACATCCCCTGTCTGCTTTTCTGCGTCGAGTCCTTTGGTTGGTCCTCTCTAAGCCATGTGGAAGTGGCCAGTAGTGGTATCAGGCTAATGAGGAACTGGTCTGGCAGTTGTGGCAGTTGTGTGTGGCACAGAGCATCCTCTCTGGTCACCGTAAGGATCTCATCTCCTTGTGGGATGGCTCATCTGACTAGCCTTGACTCCCTTGGTCCAGTTAGCCAAGAGAGAAAGCGGGACTGGCAGTGGTAATTCAGGAGTGTGAGCTGAGTTTAGGACGTGGGTATCTCCTCCAGAAAGTAGTAACTGGGCTCTGGCAGGCCAAACTCATACTCCTTCTCTACCTACCCCTACACCGCCCCGCCCCCACCCCGCCCTCCACTTACTATTTTGATCCTACTCCTCTGTAGCAGGGTGGAGCTGTCCCAGCCGTGGACCCCAGATGCCCCATTCAGCGGTTTGTCTTGTCGTTTACCATTCTTCACCCTCTGGTACCGGAAACAGCCTCTGCAGCTGAACTCCGTATAGTCCTCTTGGTGAGGCCTCAGCACCTGCCAGCAAGGAACATGGCATGGACACAGTGTGAGGAAGTCACACGGTGACTGGAATAAGGATAGGGAGGGAGAGGCAAAGGAGTGGGGAGATTGATGGATGGCTAAATGGTTGGGGGTAGGTAAATGGACCAATGGACGGATGGATGGATGGATGGATGGATGGATGGATGGATGGATGGATGGATGGATGGAAGGATGGATGGATGGATGGGTGGATGGATGGATGGATAGATGGTGTGTGGATGGGTGGGTGGATGGATGGATGGATGGATGGGTGGGTGGATGGATGGGTGGATGGATGGATGGATAGATGGTGTGTGGATGGGTGGGTGGATGGATGGATGGATGGATGGATGGATGGATGGGTGGATGGATAGATGGTGTGTGGATGGGTGGGTGGATGGATGGATGGATGGATGGATGGATGGATTTATGAATGAATAGATAGGTGATTGACAGGTCAGTGGATGGGAAACTTGTCTTCTTGGTTGCCAACAGAGGAAGAGTAGCTGTGTCCTGCAGCCCTGATGCAATGCTAGCAGTTTAGAGTAGCAACATTTCATGTCAGTGCTGACAGATATACTTTTACCCTACTGTAAACTAGTAGCAGGCCCAGGCAGGGAAGGAGGTGGGAGGAGCTGAGGGGCTGCTGGAAGGCTCCAGGCAGCCCCAGGGTTGTGTGCAGGCTGCGTGCTTTGGGCTTATGTCCTGGCCACCAGCCATGACTTTGGAATGACATGCCCTGCCACTTGCATACATTCTGAGCATTTCAAACAAGGCCACCACCTGCTCCTGCCTCTCCCCCTCCTCTTCCTTCTCCCCCTCTTCCTCTTCTTCTTTCTTCCCCTCCACCCCCTTTTCCCGTTCTCCCGCAGACATTGAGAGGGTTCATGACTGCTGAGGAGGGCAGGTGGCTTTAGTCCCACCGAAGTTTGCTGGATGTTCATGTGTAGAAAATCTTAGCCTGGGATAACAAGCCTGTGGCATTTGGATGTGGAACCTTTGCTAGGGAGTGAAATCAGATGAGGTCACAAGGAAGACCTTGTGGTGGCTCTGGAAAAGACCCTGACATACTTGTTCTGTCCCCATGTGGTGTCCTTGGCTGTGTGATGACCTGTTAAGAGCCCCTTGCCAGGTGCCAGTCAGTTTCCCAGACTTTCAACCTCCAGACCTAAGGTCCACACAAACCTCTATGCTTTATAGACTCTTGAGGCCCAGCTAATGTGTCACAGCAATAGAAAGTAGACTCAGCTGCTTCCCTGCGCCCTCTCTTGGGGAGAGTGGCACCTGATCTGAAGAACACAGGGCCGCAGCCACCCAGATGTCAGGTACTGAGAAACTGGGCCAGATAACAACTGTTTAGAGGCCGATGGGCCTGGGGCTGGGCCTGTGTTTCCCCTTGCAGGGTCCTGGCTTTGTCCCACACTGACTGGATTTAGGTGGAAGAACACCCCTGTACACCCCAGACACCATCTCTAAGCCCTGCCCAACAATGCTTAGCCCCCAATCTAGCATGGAAATTGCTAGTCTGGAGCTCCTGGCCACCCAGGAGCCTATTAATCACTTGGACACAGAGCAGATCTCTCTTGGCCACAGCTCAATGCTCAGCTTCCCCAGGGGCCCCTCCATCTTGTGAGTTACATTCTGATCACGATGACGCTTGGAGACCTCAGGAGGACAGATACTAACAAAGCTTGCTGGACGCAGTTGTGGTTCTCCAGGAGCACTCCGGACCTAGGAACTCAGGAGAACTACAGCCCCTAGGTCCCACCTAGTTTGGGGACACAGACTCAGTCTACTCAGGGCTTCATGAGGCCAAGAGCTACCCTGTGGACCATGTCAGATAAGCTTGAAGGCCCACTTAAAGAGCGCCCCCTGCTGGTGCCCAGCCACCTAGCACACACAGTGCCTAGCCTTTAGCTTTCTTTCCAGACTGTGGAGCCAGTGCTATGGGCCTAGGTAGGCAGGGAGTGGTGTTGATGTCCCCACAGTACACAGGCTCTGCCTCTACCCATCTGCCCACATGGAGAGGAGTAGCCCAGCTGCTGTGACAAAGGTTGTAGGAATCAGATTGATAGGAGAATACTTTGATGGGGGGGGGAAGGGGTTGGGCCTGGGAAGGGCTTGCCCTCTGGGTCACAGATGGCTGCCTGCTCACTATATCCTCATATGGATCCTGTCTTAGTCACTATTCACTTGCTGTGAAGAGACACCATGACCAAGGCAACTCTTATAAGAAAGCATTTGGAGTTTGCTTACAGTTCAGAGGCTTAGCTCATTACCATCATGGCAGGGAGCATGGCAGCAGGCAGGCAGGAGAAGCCGTTGAGAGCTGCGTCCTGATCTGCAGGCAGAGAGGCAGACCCTGGGCTGGGCATGAGCTTTGGAAAGCTCAAAGCCCACGCCTAGTGTCACACTTCCTCCAAGAAGGCATATCTCCTAACCCTTCTAATCCTTTCAGATTGTCCCACTCCCTGGTGACTAAGCACTCAAATATATGAGCCTATGGGGTCATTCTTATTCAAACCAATACATGGCCAAAAGACAGAGAGACTGGCTGCTGGTGTTCTCCTGAATGGAGGGAAAGCACCTGATCATGGAGAACACGACTTGGCCATTTATTTATTTAAAGTGTGTGTGTGTGTGTGTGTGTGTGTGTGTGTGTGTGTTCATGTGGGTGCACACATGCGAATATTCAAGTGAAGGCCAGAGGTCAACTCCTGGTACTCTTTTCCTCCAGAGCCTTTTACCCTTTTCTGTGAGACTGGGTCTCACTGTATAGCCCAGGCTGATTTCAAACCTGAGATCTCCCAGCCTTAGCCTCGTAAGTGCTGGGATGCAGGCAGCACCTTACCTGGCCGGTGATAGTTTTCATAAAGACACTCCCCTCCTCATGAAATAACCACCCTCATAAGCTGTCTAACCCAAAGTCTTCTCCCAAAGGCTGGCCCACGAGGGCCAGGGCTTCAGGGTTTAAAGGCTGTGGAACAGTTCAGGCCACACCCGGTAGCTTCATAACATTTTCTAAAATACCAAACGCCTTCCCGTTACCATCCCTCCTACATGACAGCTCAGCATGCGAAGCACACCTCTGTCTCTGCCCCACACTTTGAATCCTATTCATTCACCCTCCAGGGCCTGCTTGGCTCCTTCTCACCTGCAGGCCATAGATACGATATAGCCAGAAGTCCTCCAGACCATGGGCACCTCTGCCCGGCTCTCCGAGACAGGTGCACAGTACCCTGGAGAACAGCTCACTGGACTAAATGTGATGACTGTTCTTGGCGTTGATCCCTATGATGACCCATCGAGTCTTCTTGCGCACCAGTTGGGAACTGAGAGGCCTATACCTCCCCACCCCATATCCTGCAACAATTACCCCAGGAGGAAAAAGAGGGCCAGGAATGGCTGTATACACTACACACCCATAACCTAGTCCTTGGGAGACTAAGTTAGAAATGCGCCTTGGCTTTATAGCAAGCTCCTGTCTCAAAAGCAGAGAGAGGGCTGTGAGGTAGAGGTTGGCATGTACAAGGCCCTGTATTCCATGCCCTACACCACAGAAGACAGATGTTGCAGATCTAACCGGTTTTCCTAAACCTCAGTAAGTAGCAGGAATCTTTGCAAGAAGGTAGGGCCAGTGAGGTGGATTGTGAGGAAAAGGCTCTTGCCATCTAAACCTGATGACCTAAGGTCAATCCTGAGAACCCATATGGTAGGAGAAAACTGACTCCCACAAGTTGTCCTCTGACCTACTCATTCGAGCTGTGACAATACACCCGTATACACACCACATAAATTAAAATGTGATTTTTAAAAAATAATTAAGAAGAAATAAAAACTAGGTGCCATGGATATGTGTACAGCCAGCTCCGTGGAGGCTGCTGGGAAAGCCCTCAGGAACACAGGAACTGGAGCTGCTGGCCAGTGTTGGCAGACTGTGTCAAGTGAGAGAGAGAAGAGGCAAGAAAGACGCAGAGGTACATGAGAGTGGAGGCGGGGACTGGAACACCTGGCCACCTGCCAGGGGACAGCAAGGGCTATTGGCAGTCCCCAGAAGCCGAAACAGAGCTGGAACAGACTCATTAGAACTTGTGGAAGGGACAGGCCTGGCCATGCCCGAGTTTGGTGTCTAGTCTGGAATGTGAGATACTACATGTGAGGTGCCCCGTCTGTGGCAATCTATTTCCGTAGCTTTTTGAAAACCACTTAAGCCACTGAAGTCGCAGGAGTCCCCGATACCACCCATACATCCCCAGGTTCTCTGAAGGACCTGGGGACTCAGCATGGAGTTGGATTGTTGTCTGAGATTGGTCACAGTGACACAGGTGGGTCACCCATGTGGAGAACAGGCAGATGCTGCAGGATTCCACACAGCTCTGAATCGACCTACACCAGGACAGAGCCCGTGCTGCCCTGGACAGGTCAGCCATGTGGGGACGCTCACGGGAGCCTCAGCAGTCAGGGCTGTGGTTCCGCCACTGCACAGTCAACAGCTTAGACTCCAGGAAGCAAGGTGAGGGCTCCGTGCCTGTGGTCTACAGAGTTAGAGCAGAGCCCTGGGGCCTGCTGCAGCAGGGCTAGGCACCGGCTGCTCAGGAGGAACATCTCAGCTCCTGAACACAGGCCCAGGGCTCTCCAAGGCCCTCTTCATTAGGGTGGCAGTCTTGGAAATATGGAATCCCACTCTATAGTCTGAATGACTATAATAACAGCAGCCAACGTTCGTATGCTGAATTCCTGATCTCCGGTAGCCATTTTAAGAGACAGGAAGAACAGGAGCCACTCAAGCCTTGAGGGCAGGTGAGGAGCATAAACACTGTGCAGGAGGATTCCTACCCTACCTCACTAACGTGACATCTTCCATGTTACACCGCTACAGTCATGTTGGCCCCATGAAGCCTTCCCAGGCCCAGGAACCCAAGGACCAGTTGAAGATAGCCAGGCCATCAGCCCACTTGGCTAGAGGTGAGATTTGAGTGGAACAGAGGCCTCACTGCTCTGCCTGGGGAGGGTGACCAAGGAAGACAAGGGGATATCTTGTGTACATGCACCATGCAGAGGGAGAATCCCACCACACACTCCTCCACACACTCCTGGCCCACCTCTCTGTACTCCTGGGCCCCAGTGTGGGCATTTGCAGAGTTCTCCATGGCTACCCCTAACCCCATATTGCCCATGTGTCACCAAAGGATTTTCAAGGCTCAGGGAGGTCACATGGCTACTCTTGTGTTTTCCAATAATCATTATAACTAAAACCTGGACATCTAGGGAGGCAGCTTACCTCAGGCGCAGGAGGAGAGATGCCTATGCTCAGTCAGGAAGGCTTCCAGCTTTGCCCAGTGTACGGGCTTCTGGGAGACTGAGGGTATGGCATATATTACTTTCACATTGGGGCTGCAGACATAGCCCTTAACCCTGACAGCCAGTATTCATCTTTGTGTGGCCATCAATGGTGGTAAAGCTCAGAGAGGTTGAGTGGCTTCCCATGGTTGCACAGACATGCCTGCAGAGGCTGCGGAACTTTTAATCCCTGTCCTTAGGGGATCCTGCTTGGGAGTCGGCTCCCTGATGCATGTCCCACTTCTTGCCACTAGATGGCAGGCTCTGGGTGCAGAAACCAAGAAGAGATGGTGGCCAGCCTGACTACTGAGGAGCATCAGGGGCCAGCCTATGCTAAGAAGCCCAGTGGAAAGACATTTAGGGAGAAGCATCTAGCCTTGTCAGCTGCACCCACACCTGTGATCATGCTGCTGCCTGTGTAGACCCAGATTGAGCTGGGGACAGACACACCAAGAGGGACTCTGGCTTGTTTCAGGTGTGGAATCGGTGTGTCAGGGATGCTAAGGGAATGAATGGGTGGTCTATAGGCAGTGAGGTTGGAGGGATCCGCGGGGATACCGAGATACCCTTGTTCCACAGAAAGAAAGCTGAGAGGGCTTTCATCTGTTCTGAATGTTTCTGCAATATGGGGCAGGTGTGTGTCTATGCAGTCCCTCCAGCCAGCATCCTCCCTGGAGCAGCCTAGCGTGGGCCTCTGCAGTGATGAGGGCCCACCAGCCTGGATGGGTAGCTGGACTCCTTTACCCAGATTCAAACCCACCTTCAACCTCGACTAGTGTGTGACCTCTCACAAGGGCACTTGTCCTCTCAGTGTCTCAGTCCCCCCCCCCACAGAACCATTAGGTTTACTTGTTAGCATCAACAGATCAGGAGGAGAGGTCACCAGCACCACCACCCCACCCCACACCCCCCTCACTGGTGTGATGGTAGTGGTTATTGATAGGGGTGGTTGAGTTTTGTTCGTGTGTGCCACTGAACTTGGTGTTTAGAAACAGGGCATGGGCAAAGCATTCCAAAACTGGTTTCCTGGCATCCCCAAGGGATAGGCTCCAGGACCCCAGAGAAGCAAATCCCACAGATGCCCCAGTCTCCTGTGGGAAATGGCTTACTGCGTGTGTGTGTGTGTATTGCTCAGTCTTCCCATTCATTGTGAGGCAGCTCTTCAGAGCTTGTAATACTTAACATCCTGTTGTACTGGGGTGGGTGTAGACGTTGTGGGGTGCAGACCCGTGTGCATATAGAGGTCAGAGGTCAATGTTAGTTTCTTTCTTAATCCATCTCCACCTCATGTTTTAAGACAGGGTCTCTCACTGAGCCTGGAATCACAGATTCCGCTATACCAGCTGGCCAGCAAGCCACCCGTCTCTTCTCCCTAGGGCTGGGATCATAGGCATGCACCACCATGTCTGGCTTTTTATACGGACGATGGGGATATGATTTGGGGCCTGCATGCTGCGCACCATGCACTTTAGCCCACCCCTTCACCATGTCACTCAGGGAAAAATTATAAGGAAAGAAATCTCTTTGTTCAGTTTGTTTGTCTACAGCATTTTCTTTAATATTTTCTGTATGTAGCTGGTTGAATCAGTGGATGTAAAACCTGTGGGTGCCCATGGCTGACTGCACTTCAGATATGTCACTGCTGATATCAGTCTTTTCATCATCATCATCATCATCATCATCATTATTATTATTATTATTATTATTATTATATTATATTGTTATATTGTTAGTAGCCCATCCTCATAGTTACTATCACTCTGGGATTAGTAGTGTATCCTTGGAGACCTAAAATGTCACCATAGTCAGTGTCTCTCCACATCCAGGGATATGTTCATTCTCATGGTACACATTGGTACTGCCATCCCCAGAAGCTGACATGTGTGGGCAGCAGGATGTGTCTTGGGGGGTCCCACTGGCTGGGCACCTGGATCTTAGCTCCACTGATGTCATTGGTCCCTGTATTCAGGTCATCACTGGCCTGATGATTCAAAACCTATGGTTTGCTTGCTGAGTTTGGATTTTCCCCAGGCTTCAGAGAAACTGCTTGTGGGATGTGGGCCTGGGACCTGGCTCTACATGACCATATCAGAAGGTCTGTGACCAGGTGTACCATGGTGTTGCCAGGAATTCCCTCAAGCATGTGGTCTGCAGCCCTGGGTAAAATCTCACTTTTCTTCATTTGTGTATAAAGTAGTTTATATCCACTGGACTTTCAGGCCAGACAGACCTTGGTTAATGATTTTTAAAATGTTTATTTTACTAATGACATGGAAATAATAGGTACTTGGTAGACACAATATTTTGAATTGTGAGCTTGTGCTGGTGACATGGGGTCGTGGGAACTTCTGCAGTGCTGGGCAATGGTGACGAATGCAGTTTGCAGTGACTCTGTGGTTGCAGAGACAACAGCCAACTCTGCGGTATGGTATGCTGTGTGACTTCAGTGGCAGATGCCTGAGGTCAGGGGCACTCTGTATACCTTCAACTTAGTAAATTTTAACTGAAATAGATTGGTTGGGGTACAAAGCTCCTGGGCTGTCATATACAGAGCTGCTCAGAAGCAAACTTGCATTGCTGGGATAAACTGGACCTGACGGTGGCACATTGCCCCCTTTCTGTATTGCTGAATTTCACTTCCTTTGGTGAGAGGACTTAGGTGAGAGTCTTTGTATTTAGTTTCCTAAAAATGATAACATTTTTTTTCTTTTCTGTTTTTAAGACAGGCTCTTTCCATGTAGCCCAGGCTAGCTTCAGAATTGCAAACCTCCTTTGTTAACCTCTCACAGTCTTGACTTTCCTCATGCCTTTCTTTGTCTGCCTTGGTATCAAGGTACTGTCATGTGCTGATACTTTTCCCTTGCTGTGACCAAATGTCTGACAAGGTGTGACAGAAAGGAAGAAGGGTTTAGTTTACTCACAGTTCAGAGAACCCAGTCCATCAAGGCTGAAAAGGTAAGGGATGTGTGGGAGAATCCACCAATACGCATGCCGCTGAAGAAGTCGTTAGATGGTTCTTAAACTACACCTTCAGTCCCATCTGGGTCGGGGTTAGGCATGTTGTGCTATCTATTTCTTCAGTGGGGGGTTTTGAAGGTCTGTTACTTTCAAAGATTCCATCTGTACAGGTGAAATGATAGAAGTTATTCAAACAGAGTTGCTTGTAGTATGTTCTGTCTTATTTTTTTTTAGATTTAATTATTTTGTGTATGTATGCAAATCAGGGTCAGGGGACAACTTGAACCCACCACGTGGGTCCCAGGTATTATTCTCAGGGTGTCCAACTTGGCAGCAAGCACAGCTGCGCACTGAGATGTCTCACTAGCTGGTCTCTGTACTTTCTTCTTTATTTTTTTCTCATTTTTAAATTATAATATTGTGTTTATTATTATTATTATTATTACTATTATTACTATTACTATTAATTATTGTGCAGATGTGCACTGTGACAGTCAAAGGGCAACTTTGTGGAAATCTATTCTCTCCTCCACCCTTACCTGGTTCCACAATTGGATTCAGGCCATCAGACTTGTATCACAAGAGTTCCTCTGAGGTTATGCCCAGGATGTCTGCCACCTCCTCATTTCATTCTGGGACAGCCTCCAATCAGCGTGATGAGAAAACTAGGCACCCAGGCACTTACAAGTTTCTCTCTGATTCTATGGTACGTGTCTCGCCCTGGCTCTGCCAGCAGTCTCTAATGGAGCATCAGAGACCGTGAGGCATCTACACCAGCTGTGGAAAGGAGCAACACCTTGGCAGTCACATGGATGCCTGCTCTTGACCTACCCACTCTAGCCAAAGGGACATTGTTCTAGTTTCACTTTGGTGATTGTAATTAATTACCCTGACAAAAACAATATTGGGGAGGAAAGGGTGTTTTTCCTTACAGGTCATAATTCTGGGTAAGTCAAGGCTGGAACTCAAGCAGCCTGATGCATCATGTCCACAGTCAAAAGCAGAGAAAACAAATGACTCCTTGCTTTCTTGGTTCTCTGAGATAGCTTTCTCTACTCTTATACAGTTCTGAAGGCTCCTCCTAGGGAATGATGCCATCCACAATGGGATGTGTAAGTTAACAGTCAAGACAGACCCCCATAGATTTGCCAAAAGTTAGTCTGATCCAGGCAACTCCTCAATGGAGATTTCTTTCTCAGATGATTCTCAGTTGTGTCACGTTGACAGAGCTGACTAGCTCAGACCCCAGGTTCGGAGACTCTCGCCCCTTGGGACCATTGCAGCATCTTGTGGGGGAATGTATGTGGTATGAACATACTATCCAGCTATTCTGGATCTCCTCTAAGTGTGGCTGGGTCTGCTGGTGGGGATCCTGGGAGCAGCTTGAATTCTGGGGACCAAAAACTAGAAGTTAGAAACTAGGCACCAAGAACTGGTGTCTTTCTCCTTTGTATGGACCTCAGACAATTTCTCTGTTTTTCTAACCAAGAGATGGGGTGGCTGGGTAAGGTGATTCCCATTCAGGATCCGCATAGTGGTCTTACCCCCTCCTCTTCCCATTCTATATCTACCTCCAGGGGCTATTGGCATCAACTGGGTCAGGTATAGTGCTGAGTAACCAAGATAGACAAGTGGTGGGTAGTACGTGGGGGCTGTGTGCCTGAGGCCCACCGCAGGCTGGAAAGGTGTTGGGAAGAATGAGAGCTTGGCAGAGCAAGTATGGAGCTCTTCTGGGAAGAGGCGCTTCATGGAGAGCCATGATGGGCACAGGGCGGGCTCCTTCAGGGCTCTGGGGCCATGCTCCAACTCTCGGGAAAAGACTGCCTGTTACTGGCTGTTCTAATTCAAGGAAGCCTTGAAAGGGATTTGGCACATGTCCTTGTGGCTTAGCCTGAGCCATGGCCACAACTCCCAGGCTTTGCAGATATACTCCATGGAGCCTATTGTTCTAGAGTTGACATGATTGTTGCTGTACCTCATGGAAGGATTCACAGGGAATCAGCTTTGCGGGCAGCCAGTTAGGAGGATAAGCCATCCTGGAAGCATCCCACAGCCGTCTCTTCTCTTACTGTGACCTACTGCCCAGGAGCATGGAGAGGGACTGGCTGCACTTTGTTGACCCTCAGGGAAAGTCAGGTACCAGACACATCAAAGAAAAGGATCACTTCACTCCAAGGAGCCTCCTGCAGCCAGGACACTAAAGACAGAGGAAAGTTGCAGAGGATAGTGCTGAACTGTCTCATGTCATTGCCTGTCACTGGTCTGATATCTGAAGTGGGGTTTTATAAATGCAGACTGGTTTTCATCATTGTGAATTCAGAGCTATAAGTCAGGGGCTGCTACAGACTCTTCGGGAGAGCAAGTCAGGGGATTCCCAGATCAGAGCCCCCCTCTACTGCTGACCGTGGGCTATGTGTGACCTTGAGCTCATCGCCAAGCCTGCCTCTGCTCAGCTGTAAAGCAGATGAAGGAATGGATCTGTGGACATTAGAATTCTGCAAGAGGCTCTTGGGAAGGTGGTTTAAAATAGCATGCGAATGTGTTACTGGCTGGGTTTTCATGAGATGGCTATAGAATAGTTGAGCTTCTGCATGGAGAAAGCCAGACTCGGGACAGGTCCAGCTGTGGTCAGCTGTGTGGTGGGGACTCTGCTCTAGAGCCTGGAAGAAGCAACCAGTAGCCCATGTAGTGCAGGAGGCGAATGCTCAGCTCAGAGCAGGGAGAGCAGGAGGAGGAAGTGTGGCGAGGCTAAGGACGGGTCTCTGATGCTGTGGAAGAGAAAGGGTTGGCCAGAGTCGGTGGCACTCTTGGGAATACAGGGCAGGGGATACAGGAGGGTGGGCTGTGGAGAGGGCCCCCCAACTGGTGTAGGTATCTTTCCTGGACAGTGTGGGCTCATGGATAGTGTGAGCTCTGAGTCTTCAAACCCCTTCTGTCACTGATCTGTTCCTAATCCTTGGATGACACAGGAGTCTCCAGGGACTGCTGAAGCAAATGACTTCGGGTGAGAGGAGGGCCCTGATGGCATAAATTTTGAATAAAAGGAACTGACCCCATATCCCGAGGGCCAGAAGCTGTGAAAAGCCCTACCCCCTTGAGTGGTTCTTTCTGCCTCTTAGCTCCAAGAGGGTCCAAGGGTCCTCAGACTGTAGCTGTGTCCCGCAGCCTCCTGTCTTGGTGCAAATCTGACCTCACTGTCTGTGTATGAACCCCTCTTTCCCTCCTAGGAGGACACTTGCTATTGTCATTAGGGTCAACCTGCTTAATCCTGAGTGACCTCGCATCATGATACTTTACTTGCTCATGCCTGCTGAGAGACCTTTTCTCACACATGGTCCCGTGGGAAGGGTCTGAGGATGAGGATGGGTCCGCTCAGGAATATACTGACAGGGACAAAAACCATCACTCAGCAGAGCCTCATGTAACCCCATGAGGGCCCTGCAAAATGGAGGCACCATGTCAGAGGCCCAGGTTCCCAGAGCAGAGCACAGGAGGGAGGGTTCACAGGAGTCAGACTGCATCCTGTTTCTCCATGGGGACTCGGGGTGCCACACTCTTGTCCCACTGTGTTTATGGACAAGCTCTGCCCAGGTTGCCTCCTTGTGTGCACATGGGTTTGGGGGACAGCAAGAGAGCCTAGAGACCTCGGGTTGAAGATTCTGCCCATTCATGACAGGCTAACCCTGGGTTTAGTTTGCTCTTGACCCTTCCTCTGTGGCTGCTGGGGCCCTGCTGAAGCAACACAGGCATAAGGTGAGGGTAGATGTGGAATGAGGGTCTAGACCAGAGCTTTCAAGGGTCAGAGGGCATCACAGGCGGAGGACCACGCAGGCATGTGGGCTGGGGCTTGACAAGTTCCCTGGGTTCTGAGAGAGCAACTGGGGCTATTGCTACAGCTCATTCCAGATAAAAGGAAGACGTTGTGGGAATGCATTCTGAGCCAGTATCCACAGGGCGTGGTGGCTGGGGAACAGGGTAACTGGGCGGGGTGGGCCAGGATCTGTGATGATACCTGAAGGACAAGAGGTGACACACTACACCTTTGTGCCCAGTGTTGTGGTTACTTTCCTGTCACTGTGAACAAATACTTGATCTGCCAAGGAGTGACTCAAGGAAAGGAGAGTTATTCTAGCTCAGGTTTGAAGGCATATAGGCCACTGTGACAGGGAAGGCATGGCGGCCAGGCACCGCTCCGTGGCGGCAGGAGCATGAGTCTGCATGTTCACACCTCAGTGTTCACACCTCGGACCGGGAAGTAGAGGGGTGAATGCTCAGCCTACTTTCTGCTTTTCATCTTCAAACTTAAAAACTAGATTGTGAAAAGCAGAGGGAGGGAGGGAGCGAGGAAGGCAGGGAGGATGAGGGAGGAATGAAGGGAGGGAGGGAAAGAGGGAGGGGAATGGGAGATGGAGAGAAAGGTGGGGGAGGACAGATCCTGAAGTTTGACTGCCACTGTGGGCGACACTACCTCAGTTCTGAAGAGTGCATAGGAGCTCTCCAGGAGAAGGGGAAAAACTGTGTTACACAGAGTCCTGCAGACTATCTGGTTACCTGGTTACCAAAAGGATGCAGTACAGGGGCAGGCAGCAGCCTCCAGTGGAAGACTGTAAGAACCTGCAGCTGCCTGGGTGGACGCATGGTCACTGCTAGCACAATTTCCTATTGAGGTAGTTGCCATGCTCATGCTCTACAGATAAGGAGCTGGAGACTCGGCAAGGTGCAGCTGGACAAGGAGAAACCCAGGACAATGTGTGCTTGCACAGTCCTTCTGACAATGTGTGCTTGCACAGTCCTTCTGAACTTTTGCAGTACCTACCCTCAAAGCCCACATCCTAAAGACAGGGGAGGAATCCTCCAGATGGAGCCTCTTTGCTTTCTGCTCCTTGCTCTGTCTTTGTCAGTGTGTCTCCTCAGGACAAACAGGTGGCTCTTATGATGGCCACTTACTGAGAATTTTCAGGCAGTAGGGTCTAATGCACACGCACATGCACATACATACACCACGCACACGGTTCTTAGTCTCTGACCTCCCAAAGGTGCTGAGGTCACAATGATGGGTGAGACAGAAAAAAACATTAGAAATCTGGCAGGGAATAAGCCAACAGCATCGCAGGGGGATTTAGAAAGCATCTGGACAAATGGTTAACAGTGGGGAGGCAGCATCTCCTGGAAAGGGAGGGGCTTAATGTTAGAGAGGTGGGTGCACAATGAAGAGATGGTGGGTGGATGTGTGGATGCATGGAAAGAGATGAATAAATGGATTAGATAAATGATGAAATGGATAGATAAATTAGATAGATGGAGGGATGAAAGAGATGATGGATAATTGGGAACAGAGGGATAGATGGGTGCGTAGTCAGAGGGGATGGATAGGTGGATAAATGGAACAAGCAGATAGATGGCTGAATATGTGAAATGAATGGGGTAGGTGGGTGGGCGGATGGATGGATGGGAGAAATGGGCTGGCTGGCTGGATAGATGGGAGAAATGGGCTGAATGAATGGATGGGAGAAATAAGCTGGATAGATGCATGGATAGGCACATGGACTGAGAAGATGGGTGGATGGATGGGATGGGACAGATGAAGTAGGTAACAGAACCTGAATCAGCCTAATGGTGTAGAAAGGCTTACAGTGCACTCTGGAGGAATATCTAGGCTGGCTGGCTGGCTGGCTGGCTGGCTGGCTGGCTGGATGGATGGATGGATGGATGGATGGCTAGATTAAATAATGGATAAATGAATGGATGTGGTTTTACTTTTTTCTTCCCTTGAAGTGTTCAGGTGCTGCTGCACACCAGGTGGGGGAGGATGGAGTGAAGCCAAGTTCTGTGTCTACTTCTTCCCTTGAGGTGTTTGGGCCTGGATACATGTCGGGGGAAGGGGATGAAGCAAAGTCCATAACAGGTGGGGCGGGGAGCTCTTCTCCAAAGAGTTCAGTGTTCAGTGTTCAGTGTTACAGCTTTTTTAGATGACATTCAATAAACAGCTCTCTCAGATGGTATTCACATACACTTTATTCAGGGTGAATCAAGGGCTGTATATATAAACCTTAGAGAGTAGAAAGGGGTTCTTTTTAGGGTGAAGATCCACTGGCTGAAGTTTACGGTTTTGGGGATACCTCATTTGCATGGAGAGGCATTCCAGGAACTTGGACCTGTAATTTCACCAAGGATTACATGACATTTCTCAAGTAGAAGATATGGAGTTGGGCTCCCGGGATCAGGTAGAGAAGAGGAAACCCTGCTAAGAAAAATGAGTTCTTCGTTTTGTGCCAAGCTTAGAAAAGCTGTCCAGACATGGTAGACTACAGCCTGAGTATCAAGGTGCAACAAATGGATGGATAGATAGATGAAGGAGTAGACTGGAGAATAAAGGAGTGGATCGGTGTGTGGGTGGATAGATGGGTGAATGGGCAAGGGAATGGATGAGTAGATGAATGGATGCGTACACAGATGAATGGATACATGAATAAGTGGATAGGTAGATGGATGAATGAATTAATGAAAGGATGGGTGGATAGATGGTGACATAGACATATGAGTGGATATGTGGCTGGGTGGCTGGGTGAATGGGTGGATGGAATCATGCATGGCTGGGTGAGTGGACTGGATTTATGAATGGATAGATGCATGAGTAGGTGGGTGAATGGATAGATAGATAGATAGATCCATAGCATATGGATAGATGGGGATGGATGGATGGATAGATGTATGGATAGTACATGGTTACAAGGATGGATGTGTGAATGAATGAGCGGATTGATGAAAGATGGGTAGAGTGATGGCTAGGTGGGTGGATAGGTTTGTGAGTGGGTGGGTGGATTGGATGGATGGATGGATGGATGGATGGATGGATGGATGGTGGGTGAGTAATGGAGGGTAGATGAATCAACAAGTGGATGGATGCATAGTAGATGGCTAGATAGATGGATGGGCATATGGGTGGACAGGTGGAGTGGATGGATGGATGGATGGATGATAAATGGGCAGATGGATGGATGAGTGCATAGATAGATGGGTATATGTTTGGATGGATACATAGATCTATGATCCATGGATGGATGGATAGATGTATGAATGGATAGATAATGGTAACTTTCATTCCTTCCCTTTCATGTCCCTCAGAATGGTCTCAGTTGCCATGATCCGCATGAGCGGATGGAACTTGACTACACCCAAAGCTCCTGAAGGGGCACTTTCCAGGGTGCTTTAGCATTCCCCCCTCTTTTTCTGGAGACCAGGCTGGCTTTGGATGCCAGAACTCGATCCGGAAGGGGCCAGCTCAAGGCCCTGTTCCTTGGCACTCTGCCTCTGGGTATGCTGGCTGCAGTTTGCCCCCTCCACCCTGCCGTAGGAGGATGCAGCTCCCAATTAAACTGTTTCAGTGACAAAGACCCAGGGTAATCGTGTGATTAAAAATAAACCAGAGCTGATGCTGCTCACTGGAGCCTATCAACTGAGGTGGGGGCGAGGAGGAGGAGAGGGACGCTTCCATCCCTGCTCCTCTGGTGCCATTGCCACAGGGGATGGGGCGGCTGCATTTTTGTTTACAGCAGAATGAAGGAGACATAGAAAGGAGCACTAGGCTGCAGGGACTCGAGGCAAAGTGGGAAATCCTTCCATGAGGTTGAAGTCTGCTATGGCAGTGCAGAGTGAGGGAGACTGGGCTGGGTTCAGTGAGCAGCTACTGCATGAGTCCCTGGGGCCTTCCTGTGGGTCATCATGGGAACCTGGTGCAAGGTATTTAGTGTTAATTTACAGGAGTGCGGGCTGTGATTCGGAGGTGCCCTGCTGTATCCCCTTCACTCAGCGTGGCTTGAGTACCAACAGTATGCCAGGCACCATTCTAGATGCAGAAAACAGAGAAAATCAGACACAAGACCTGCCACCATGGAGACGCCAATCTATCGAGCATGTGGTTGCCCAGAGTCTCCACCAGCAGGGGCTGAGCTGCCACTCTACCCCTCTTACTCTCTTTCCCGCCAAGTACAGGCTTGCCACCTGAGCCCAGGGTCCCTTCCCTGAATGAGTGCTGCTCTGAAATGACAACGCATGGCTGTGCTTGGGACATTTGGTGAATCCTTGTTTTCCTGGTGTCCTTCAGACACTGGGGTTATATCTGCCGCCAACTTCCTCTAGTCTGGACAAGCCCAGCTCCCTGACACTCAGGATTAGGTGGCTGAGTCCCACTGCACCACCTTTGTGGACTGCCTGGTCACACAGCGCCTTTCTGTTAGTCCAAGGGACGCCAGTGACCTTTGGCAGGCTCCTCCCAGGCCTTTAGCACCCTGTCTTCACTGCAGAATCTTAGGGGGCCTTTAGGGTGACGAGCAAGGAACAGGCTTCTAGTCCCCAGCATCTGCATGACGCTGGGAGCCCTGGACAGGGCTGGAAGACTTGAAACAGCATCATGCACTTCCCTTATCAGCTTCTCCTTGTCGAGGGTGTGACTTTGGTGAAGGGACAGCCATCGATCAGCTGGAGTCCTGCCTCCAGGAGGGACAGGTGCACCACCCCTGTAGAAGACTGGAGTCCAGAGGCAGCCATTCTCTGTGGTTCCGTGGCCAAGCTGAAACTATAGGAGTTCCTGGGTCTTGACTGACGCATGAATTAGAGCAGACATTAACCCTGAAGCTTCTGCATGCCCCCTCCCTGGAGGAGGCACCAAGGTAGCATTCTGCTCTCCTCCCCGAGGGTCCCCACACAGCCAGTCATTTCTGTGTTGATCTGGCCCTGTTTCATCCCTTCCTGTAGCCCAGATGTTGCTCTGTGGCCCAGATAGGGCTTCCAACCTCTCTTGCAGCCCTAGGATGTGAGCGTCTTTGCCTTTGGCCTGGCAGTACTCTGTCACCCAAGAGGTTCATGCAGTGACTGCTGCTCGTCCTGTCACTGATCCAGAGCATTGAGAAGGCAGAGCCTAGTCATCTCGTGGGCTCCCTGCCTCCACGGCCACCATTTGCGTCGCTGTTCACACTCGTGACCATGGTCTGGATCAGGTACGCATGCACACGAACCTGTGGAGACCAGAGTTCAGCCTTGGGTGTTGTCTTCAGGCATGTCGTACACCCAGGTGTCTCCCTGGCCGGGGACTCACCTGGGACTCACCTGTTAGGCTAGGCTGATTTGTAAGCCTCAGGATTCTCTTATCTCGGCTTCAGCACCACAAGGACCGTAGGCACATGCCACCACACCTGGCATTTTAACGTGGGTTCTGAGCACCAAACTCGGGTTCTTGTGCTTACAAGTCAAGCACATTACTGTCTGAGCCATCTCCCCAGCTTCTAGCTGAGCACAGATGTGCCGTGGCCTGCAGCCATCTCCAGGGCAACACAGACCGCCCTACCCCGTACCCCATTTCCTGTGATGCTCAAAATACACCTGCCACCAGCGCACAGCGACATCTTAGTTCTTCCTTCCCCTTGGGCCTAGGGAGGGCCTCGGCACATCTCTAGGGCCCCAACTACAGGCCATCAATGCCCTGTCTAAGTCCTGGGTAGAGAGCATCCTCTGTGGGCAGGAGGGAGGTGACAGCCAGAGAAGGACCATGCCTTGTCATTTCTAGTCCACCCACCTCAGCAAGGACACAGTGCTCTGTGCCATGTGGGTGAAGCCCATCTGTGTCTCACCCCATGCTGGGCTGGCTAAGCAGCTCCAGACTGCCCCTCCTGTCCCCTGGGCAGGCGCTCCTCTCCAGCAGTACAGCACCCACATTCTTTAGCTTCTCTGGTAATGTAAGGATTTGGGGTTTCTGACAACTGCTTGGAAGTATCAGGTTCCAAGGCTGCCCCTTCTCACCTGGCAGCTTTGCTGGTGGGTGTCTCACAATAGCCAGGACAGCGAGGACTCCAGCCTCTGATCTCAGTGTCTTACCCTCCCATCCCCCATCCCTATGCCCCATCCCCCCACCCCAACCAGCCAATCCACCTTTTACTGACACATCTCCCTCTTCCTTGCACCCTGCTGTGCTGGGTCCAGCAAGGGCATAGTTACTTCCAGGGCTGAAGGATTAGGGAAGCCACTCTTCCCAAGGACCTGCTCCACTTCAAGGTCCCTCTGATCCCATACACACACACACACACACACACACACACACACACACACACACACACCTGCATTTGTGGCGGCTGAGCCCTTCACCTACCCACTTCTTTCTCCTGACCTCTCTCCCACGTGCTTCAGACTCTTCTGCCCCACTGCACCCGGCCAGCCTCCCCTGTCTCCTAGGCTAGAGCTGCCCAGACCTCATCCTTACAGGGCAGGGCATGGCTGCCTCAGCCTTTGTAGCCATATGCACTCACAGTTGCTTCCTCTGAGCAGAGGACGCACCAGGGAATGGGGCTTTCCTACACCAATAAAACTTTATTGATGACGGTAGAAAGGGATGAGACACCTCACGCTAATTATTAGTATGTATTGCCACTGTGGTGACAATTCCATCTTTGGCCTTTCTTCTCCACCTGCTAAACTCCTACTCATCCTGCAAGGCCCCACTATGATAGCCCACATCTCATGCTTCCAGCAAAGCTCGTATGCTCCCTGTTCCCAGAACTGGAGAGCCTCGCGTCTGCCATCACAGATGAACCCACTCAGTTGTGATGAACTTCTCTGTGTATCTGTCTACCCCCTCTTGCCCTCCTCTCGGCTTAGTCATCTCTCTTTGGTGGCGTCTGACACGCAGACAGCTCTGGAGACACTCATTCAGCAAAAGCTGTCAGGCACCGTACCTGGAAACACAACGGCGAGTCAGATGGCACCGAGGGCACCGGTCGGTGCTGGGAACTTGAAGCTGCTTCTGGGGCGTGGAAGGCCGAGACACAGCACAAGGAAAGACGCAACGAGAGTGTGGGGATGGGTCCAGGTGGATGTGGGGGTCGGGTAGCCAGGCAGGAAGAAGAGTGGGTCCAAAGGCTGGCAAGGGGACAGACAGCCTTATGCAAACAAGGGCTACATGAGACCCGTTCATGTTATGTCTGTGGGGACAGAGGTCACTATGTCAGGGAAGATCACTGAACAGGCACATGCAAAGGGACAAAAGGCTTGACAGCAGAGGCCTTGGTGGTGGCGGAGGGTAGTATTAGCTGAATGAATGCATACTGTCCCATTGTGTATAAAGAACTTTGGGGGCCCATCCTGCCCCAATCCAGGGCTCCTGTGCATTGTCAGATGATAGCTAACACGAACCCATTCTTCCTCCCAGGAGCCTCTGTGGGCACCAGCTGTCTAGGCCTATCTTGGGTGGGCACCTGTTGGGACAAGGAAACCAACCTGTAGAGAACACTGATCAGCTGGGGTCTGTAGCCACGCAGGACCAGCAGGCTCAGAGCCTGGGCCTTCTGGCTCAGGAGTGTGCTAGCTCTTCTTTGCTGTTCTGGAATATAATTCAAAGAGCAGCAGGATTGGCCTGTGCACGAGGGAGTGGCGCCCTGCGCACCCAGTCACCGTCTTCACCACTGGCTAGTTTCAGAGCCTCTTGGCATATCAGAAGGAGGTCCATGTCATCTGTCCCGCCCCTGCCCCTGCCCAGCCTTCTGCTTCCTGTCTCCAGGGCTGTGTGTGTCCTGCAGGGGTCACAGAGAGTCCATCACTGTGAGGCCTTTATGCCTGGCTTCTTTTACTAAATGATACATTTAAGGCTCACCTTTTGCTGCCTGTGACCCAATGGGTGTAATTAGGGATTCTCCTGCTACCCAGAGGATGCAAGAATGAATGTCTTACCAACATTCTCCACCCAGAGCCCCTTGACCCTCGCCTCTGGAGACAGGTGCCCCTTCACGAGCAGCACGTGCAGCCGGTGTGCGTAGTGAGAAGAAGCAAGGACTTGTGTTTAGCAAATGCAGAGCAGGGTCCCATCCTCGTGCTTCTGTCCAGAGAGGCCACGCCCATGGCTGTGGATGGACAGTGTGCTGTTTTCCTGGGATCATGGTCACTCACTTCCCTGGTTAGGCATGAGTTCTATCCAGAGTGTGCTGGGCTCTTGTCTGGGGTCTTTGGGGTCCTGCCATTGGCTGAAGATGCTTTCTGAGTTTCCTGCCGAGTTGATTGACAGTGGTATCTACTACCCTGTGATCTGTAACAGATCCAGAGCATGACTTGTCCCACTCAGCCCAATGAAGGTCACAGGCTCCTGTTAGGGTCCTGCTTGTGATGGAGAGACAGGACCCTACCCTGTTCTCTATAAACAGATTCGAGGGCTGGGCATCAGATGGGCTCCTCTAAAGCCTGTTGTTTCCCAAAGCTCTGCTCTGTCTCCATGGAGATCATAAACAGAGTAAGGGAGATGCAGGCCTGCACACCTGCCTGCCCCTGCCCTGCCCTGGCATAGGCTGCTTGGTCCATTAACATTCATTTAAAGCATTTGTAGCATGGGGCAGTAAACAGGAGAAAGGCTTCTGCTGAGCCCGTGAATATGCGTCGGAAATTCCAGCCTGCAACAGTCACAAAGCCCCTCTATTTCCTTGGCCTTGATGCACCATGGTGTCCTTCAGCTGTGCACATGCGTGCACATGGGGCCTAGAACAGCACTCAGCCCCCAGACACCAGAAAGGCAGAGATGTGTTACCACCTACCCATCACAGGACCTTGGGAGGCCACCTGTCCTCAGTGACAACCTGGGCTGCTGACATATTTGGACATGGTCACTGATCTTGCCTGGGAGGCAGAGCAGGGAGGTGTGGCTTCTCTCTTACAAAGGCATGGTGGTGGCTAAGGGTGGGAACTTCTGAATAGTGTGTTTCTTCTCTGGCTGTTGGGCACAAACAAGTAATTTTAACTCACAGTTCCAGGTACTGTCACCTGTGAGTACACACCACGGGCATATATGGCCACTCAGGAGTTGTCACTGAACCAAGGACTATCCTGTGAGGAGAAGGGTCGTCCTTGCTGTTCTGGGCGATGGGAGGAAGGACAGTTTCTGAGGCTCAAGGACCACTGCTCTCTCCAGCACTCTCATGGCTCCTTTCCAGCACTCTCATGGCTCCTTACTCCCTACATACGCTGTGTCCATCCTGGCTCAGTGGTGTCACCCAAGGATCGAGGCGGGAAAACAGGTCCAACACTGCTGTTGTCGTGACCACTCGCCACATCTCCAGCCACCACCACCCCAGAACCCCAGATTCCAACATTGATGGGCTCAGCCAATCAAGAGTGGAGAATTAAGTCGGGCGTGGTGGCACACACCTGTAATCCCAGCACTTGGGAGGCAGAGGCAGGTGGATTTCTGAGTTCGAGGCCAGCCTGGTCTACAGAGTGAGTTCCAGGACAGCCAGGACTACACAGAGAAACCCTGTCTCAAAAAAAAAAAAAAAAAAAAGAGAGTGGAGAATATTCTTTAACATGGCTCAGTAGTACACACCTGTAATCCTAGCACTTGGGAGGCTGAGGCAGGAGGATTGTGCCAATACTATCTGCATATTTCGGAGTCCCGGGTCCCTGCAGATATAGGGACAACTGAGTGTTAATTATCTTGTTTTAGTGTCTTCTTGAGACAGTGACCTCTGGTGGTGGGAGGCAGGTGTGGACAAGGCTCATGTCATAGTTGTTCCAAAATGAGCTTCACGGGGCTCTGGGCTCTGCAGTTTCCGTGTGACACAGGCCGATTGCCCTGGGAGCTATCTCTCTGGCAAGCCCTGAATCTGTATGGATTCCAACCCTGGTCTCCCAGGTGAGTCGGTGGAGCTGGCTGCCACACTCAGCATTGACGAGTCCCCAAGTGTTTCCAGCCGACTCACGGAAGCGCGGCACACCACTGCGGATAGGTTAAAGCGGCTGGCTCGGGGTGTCGGTGGCATTTATGAATATCATAAGGAAACACTTACTCACGCTGCTTCCACACCGCAGAGGAAATCGCCCCAGCTAGTACTCGCTGCCTGACTTATCTTTGCCTGTTACAGTTGCCTAATCATATAAATATGCACGAGGAAACACATCCACACTAAGTCTCAGAGCGAGCTCTGCTGAAGGAGCAGAGATGTGGTATTACTGTATTCCAGAAGAGGTTCGTGTAACCTGGATTAACCTGCAACTTGCTGGGTAACCAGATATGTGCTGGTCTTGAACTCTCGGACTCTGACCTCTGCTTTCGCAGTGCTGGGATGACAGACATGAACCATCACACTTGCCTCTTAGGCTCTTCTGTCTGTGAAGGATGGTGCAGAGTCTTAGAGCTGTTTCTATACTTCTATATTGAAGTGTGTGTGTGTGTGTGTGTGTGTGTGTGTGTGTGTGTGTGTGTTGAGGTGTGCATAAGTGTTTGTGGTGTGTAGGTTTGTGTGTGTGCTATATAGCTGTGTAGGTATGTGTATGTGTGTGTAGGTGTGTAGGGGTGTGGATGTGTATGTAGGTGTGTAGGAGTATGGATGTGTTTGTAGGTGTGTAGGGGTGTGTATTTGTATGTAGGTGTGTAAGTGTGTGTATAGGTGTGTAGGTGAATGGGTATGTGTGTAGGTGTGTAGATGCTGTATATATGTATGTGTGTATTAGATGTATAGGTGTGTGGGTGTGTGTAGGTATGTGTGTAAGTGTGTGAATGTGTGTAGTTTGTAGGTGTGTGTGTGGTGTGTAGGTTTGTGCATGTGTGTGTGTAGGTGTCTGTATGGGGATGTGTGTAGTTGTGTAGGTGTGTGTGTGGTGTATAGGTTTGTGTGTATATATGTATGTGTAGGGTTGTGTGTGTGTGTGTGTGTGTATGTGTGTGTGTGCACAAGCACATAGAAGCCAAGTTCATACTCGAATGTTCCTCTGCTTCTGTCTACTTTTCCATTCCTTTCTTGAGGCTGTCTCTTATTGGTTTGGAACACTCCAAGTAGTCTGGGTTGTTTGCCCGGCAAGCACCAGGGATCCTCCTGTTTCCACCTACCCAGCATGAGCCACCACGCCTGGCTTTTTATCTGGGCTCTGTTCTGGGGATCAAACTCCTATCGGTATGCGTGTGTGGCAAGGGCTTTACTGACTGAGCCTCCTATCAGTCCTGCAGTGAAATCTTGACATGCGCTTGCCTTCTGATCTCAGAGACAGGAAATTCTCTCTTACCTCATCATCTCGAACGTCCCCTCTGCTTGTGATGTGGACACAAGCTTGCCACTCACCCCCTTGGTGTTCGTCTTTGCTGTTTAACTGGATCCAGACCTGAGGGACACATCCTTTCCTAATGCAGGCAGGTGGCAGCACTGACTCCTTAGTCAGTATGAGTCCTGCTGGGCACAGAATGACCTAGCTGTTATAGTCCACCCAGCCAGAGAGGCCCCTAAATGCTGGGTACCAGCCAGGGGTCATCCCTGCTGGGTAGTCAGAGAAGCCACGGCATGCGCACTGCCACCTAGCTGTTGGAGCTGCACACCACACACACTCACACTGTGTGTGCACTTCACAGGAAATAGAATGTGAAGTGAGCTACCAGGCTGCAAGGAAGCAAGGGCGGGCGAGCTAGGGAGCATCTTCACCATGGAAAGAGACCCAGGGGACTAGGGGAGCAGATGAGGAACAGGGGGGGACCCAGATGAGCTGAAGCCTTGGCTGGGTGGGCAGAGATGTAAGGACAGCCCCCCTCCCCAACCTGGCCCCAGGACTGGGAGAGGAAAACAGCAAGTCTAGGACTTGTCTCCAAAGTAGTTCTAAATCACACCCTCTCTTCCCTCCCTGACTGGACATGTGTGTGTGTGTGTGTGTGTGTGTGTGTGTGTGTGTGTGTGTAGGTTCATGTGGGGGTGCATATCTTTGCATTTGTAAGAGGGTGTGTGTATGCACATTGCCTGAGTGTGTGTACATGGGAGTGTCTACACATATATTCATGTGAGTGTGTGTTTCTTGGCATTTGTGAGAGTATGCATCTATTTATGCACTTGGTTTGAGAGAGAGAGGGAGGGAGGAAAGGAGGGAGGGAGAGAGGGAGGAAGGGAGGGAGTCAGAAAGGGAGAGGGAAGAGGAGGAGGGGAGAGAGAGAGAGAGAGAGAGAGAGAGAGAGAGAGAGAGAGAGAGAGAGAGAGATCCGTCCACACACTTATTGGCACATGCTGTCCTATCTGTGTCTGAGCGATCAGAGACGCCACCTGCTCATCCCTTCGCCAGCCACCCTCCTCAGGAGCTCTCTGAGTCCGCCTCTATTGTAGGCGTGATGGATGGGTGGAGTTCAGCTGTGCTGCTCCCAGCATGCCTGTGCCTTGCCCAGCCTAGCAAGCTCACTGTGCCTTTCCCACACCCTAGCTGATGTCCTCCCGAACTCGGGGAGGCAGCCCTTTCCTCGTCCCTGTTTTGTTTGGAGTGGGGGAGGGGCAACAGCTCCAATAATCACCCTCAGGTCCTATAAGCAGCCAACCCCAGAGCCAGAGTTCCGATATATGTGGCCATGACTACAGGACATTGGGCTAGCTCTTTCCTGTTCCTAGAGGTGTCTATCTGAGTGTGAAGGAAAGACAGACAGATATAAAGACAGACAGTCAGACAGACACCCCTGGGGCATGTCCACCTTTGTGATAAACAGCCCAAGCCAGTCAGTTTTTGTCAACTTGCCACAACCTTGAAAGGAGAGAGAGAGACTCACTTGAGGAACTGTCTAGATCAGGCTGGTTTCTGGGCATCTCTCTGGGAGATTGTCTTGACTAATTAACTTAGCTCCATTCCTAAGGAGGGGGTCCTGAACTATATACAAATGAAAGAATCCAGCTATACATATCTCTCTGCTCTTGACTAGGGATGTGACCGCTTGCTTGAGTTCTCACCTTGACGCGCCCCCCCCCCCAGTGATGGCCTGTGACCTGGAAGTATAAACTGAGCAAATACTTTCCTCCCCTAATTTACTTTTTGTCAGGGTGTTTTGCCACAGCAACATAAAGGAAACTAGAATACCATCCTATACTAGCAATGACAGTAGCACTTTGCCCAGTACCCTATAGTTTATACAGCCTGTTGGGACTCTAGGTGGGTGTTTATAGGTGTCGCCAAGGCTGCAGCAGAGTCCTTGTGTGCTGTGTTTCCTGCCATGTGGAGCTGGCACTGATACTCTTGTGTGCAGCAGGGCTCACACTTACCTACCCATTACTGGTAGATGGGAAACTGAGTCCGAGAGAGGCCGAGACTTGTCCAGGGATACCAGCCAGGGGTGGGGCAGCAGCCTGTCATCTTTGGCACTCCTCAGTCACTACTCCTGACCACCTGACCAGCCTCACTCCTCAGACATAAAGATATGGAGGAAGGTAGAGACTCGACCATGTACACCCCTTGAGCCCCTCACCTCTTTGATGAGAAAGGGCGTATCCAAGGACACAATCTTTAAGATGTATGCTCCGAAGACTTCGAGGATCACATGTGCCCGCTGTGCGGGGCGGGCCTGGAGAGGGAAGGCAGAGCTTCCGTGGAAACCCTGGCTATTTTTACCCCTGTCTCTCCGGCTTCTGCCTCCCACTGGATTCTCGGTGAGCTGCGGCGGCAGCAGCCCCCTGGGTCCCTCGCGTGCCAGGCACAGGCTATTTTTATGACCCTCCAATTTGCCCAAAGATCATGTCAGACCACCAGAGGCAGGGTGGGAAAGAAAGGAGTACAGAGAAGCACAAAGTCTGTGGGAGGGGGCCGGTACCCACTATAAAAGTGCAGGAGATAGGATTGAGGGATAGCGGGAGATAGGCCAGGCCTCCCAAGTAGGAGGGAACCCACTGCCTTTTAAAGCCACAACAACCAGCATGGCCTCGCTGTGCCCAGCATCCCTCGGAGTAGAGCAGGAGACTAGGAGTCTAGTCCTGAGTCCAGCCTTAACTGGCTGGTGACTTCGGGCCGTTCACCTAACTCCTTTGGGCCCGGTTTTCTCATCTTTGCCTTTTATAGAGCACCTAGGTCTGCATGCTAGGTAAGCAAGAAGTAAAATCTGTCACCAACTCTACAAAGTCCCCGCAGGCCATCTGAGTCTGGCGAGGATAGGGAGTAGCTGTAAGACCTCTGCACAGGGCATTGAGGACATAGATAGCACTGACGTTAGCCTTTCCCCGAGAGCCACAGCACCCCTGTGCCCCTTAACATGCTTTAAACAGCTTATGCCTATATTATCCCTCATGGATAATTCGATGTATGCCCATAAAACAAGTCAAGACAGTTGGAGTTGTGCCCAAGGTCACACAGCTGGAGACTGGGACATGATCCTCCCCACGCACTCAGCCTCTCAGGGGCAGAGGACATTTGATGAGCATTCTTTTCCCACCCTTTCCTAACTCAACTGCAGCTCAGAATGGCGAGGGCTTAGTCTAAGGCCACACACCAAGCTCCTCTACAGCTTTTTTTTTTTTTTAAGAGGAAAGCCAGGTGTGGTGACACACAGCTTACATCCAACCACTCAAGAGGATTCTTACTGGGGCCAGCCTGAGCTACAAAGCAAGATTTTCTATCTCTAAAAATAAGCAGTTTAAGATGTTTTAATTAATTAAGTTAAAAGAAAAAAATGACAGATGGCAGACAGAAGATTCCCTGCCCTCTTATTTGACTTCAGTCCTTGGGGATGAAGAGAGAGAGGGAAGGCATCGTAGGAAAGCACTCAGAAGGTGGTCTGCTCACCCCACACCCCTATCCTCAGCTCCTAGCGCTGCCTCTGAGCTTTAACCTGGGGTTCGCCCACCAGGGTCCTTCAGGCTGAAGTTGCAGTATGACTTGAGTGTGCCCCAGATTTGCCTCCCATGCCCTCCCAGAGGTCCCAAGCACCTGGGAGGGCACACTGTCTCTGAGACCCAGGCCTCCTCCTTGGCATTAGTTCCCTGAGGCGACGGGGCTACTACCTTGCTGTCCACTACACAGAAACAGGAAAACTGCCCGGGCGGAGAAAAATGCCCTGTTCCAAAATGAGAAAGCAATTACTCAGGACAAGGACGGTCACTGCCTACAAGTGACACCTCTGGCCCCTGCTAATAGTGGTTGAATCATTTTCCTCTCCCTGCTAATGGCGTGCGTAATTGCACTGGTTTTTCAGGCGTCCTTCACCCGTACTTATTTAGACTAGTGACTGATGCGTTGCCATGGAAACCGGCACTAGGAGGAAAAAAAAAAGTCCCCGGTACAGTGAGGAAGTAGAAGGATGCAGCTCCAGTCTGCAGCTACAACTTGTGTCAAAGAACCGAATTTTCAGCCGATCCTGATTTTCCGTCTTCAAAAGTCATATTCGTGAACCTCCTCGTGGATTAAACTCTCTGGGGTTGTCTTTCTTAGTCCTGTGATCTGTTATTTTTTTTCTCTCTCTTTTCCTTAAATTCTGACCATAGAAGACTGCAACTTTTTTTTTTAACTCCTTGCTGGATTATCAGAGAATATAGTAAGTGAGGCCAGCCCCGAGGACCCAGTCTCCATGGACCCCGAGGAGGAGGAGGCGAGGGACCGGTCTGAGTGAGATGGTCATACCCAGGTTAGGAACGATGGCTGAGAGCTCCCGGTTCAAGAAGAGAGTTCATTTTGGAGGTATGGTGCCACCTCCCCAGCCTGCTTGGGGTTGGCCGATGTGAGTCTTTGTTCTCGGCTGGAGCAGCAGCGGAGACAGTAGTCCCGGAACTCTGGTGTTACTGGCGCTCGCTCGGTGATTATGGTGGCATGCTCGGTGTGGGCAGCAGGCTGATCAGTCTACACTTTGTGCGTCTCTCTCGGGTGCCTGGGTTCCTCCAGGCTATTGTTTCCATCATGGCTTTCTCTTACTTCTGATTTAGAGGAAAAACAAAGGCAGCCGACAGATCACCCCAGGATGCAGGCTGTCTCTGTGGCAGAGAATCCCACGGTCCTATTTGTATTCTTGAGTGGCTCTCTGAGCACTGGTGGGTTTCTGAGTCCAACTCGAACATCTGTCCCCAGTGAAATGCTGTGTCGAGGGGGTTGACTGTATGGTGAGGGGTGGACTGAGGCACCAGTGTCTCAGGTTCCCTGCAAAGTGCATGGGAAGTCCCCCAAGCGGGGACAGGGATGCCTGCTCCCCTCAGTGCGGGCTGCCCTTCTTCAGAGTAAGCGTGGCCAGCTCGGTGTCTGTTATTGTTTTTTAATCGAGCCCCTCTGGCGGTGTGGCAGTAGGAAGAGAAAAGAAAGAAAGAACAGAAGCTAACAGGAGCTGCTGCCTTGCCAGGGTTCAGGCCAGCTCAGGCATGTAGAGATGGAGAGGTATCTCACCCCGCCCCTGGATGTCACTTTGAGGTATGCAATGATAAATGCGAGTTGCCAAGATTCTAGTGACTGGGGGCCCTAGTTCTCACCGCACGGAAGCCCTGTGTTCTGTTTGTCACCTGTGGAGTCTGTGCCTCTGGGTAGGGGCTGCAGTGTTGCTGACTGGCAGGGAAAGAGTGCCCAGGGGTCAGCCGTCTGTCTGTAAAGGTCATGGCCAGGGTGAGTCTGTGCTCTCTGTTTCCATTTGGACTGCCCAGCTCTCACCCTGAGCCACCCTGAGGAGGGGTGTGCTCTGACATCCCGTGGTCCTGAGCTCTGCTGAGCCAAGGTGTGGATGCTAACGCTCCCCGGAGCTGCAGAGTCCCGGCTCCCTCCCACCGGAGGCAGCAGCTTCCTCCTGATCAACAGGTCCCTCTTCTCGGTGCCCTAGTTCCCCAGCCTCAGCTGCCGGTGTCCTTAAAAAAGATTAAAAAGCTAAAAGGATCCTCCCGCCTCCAGTCCGGATCCCAAATTTAAATCCAGGCTACACTCCTCCAACCTGTGAGCCTTGGACTTCACCTGCAGGAGCCTTCTCTAGGCGCTATGGACTCCGCCTTCCTGAAGGGCTCAGAGAGAGCTTGCTCACCAGGCTGCTCCGCTGAAGGCAGGGCTAATTGGCTGTTTTGTTTGAGAAATTCTGATTCCCTGGGGGCGGGGGCCAGTTGTCAAGTAGAGACCAAGACCAGATGTTAGAAGTGGAAGCATCGGATAGATAGCAGCTGCATGCTCAGGCACGCAAAATGGGGCCCACCCAGTCCACACGACTCGGCAGGGCAGGACATGGAAGCCTCTGTGGGGGCAGCCGGTAGGTTGACCCTGGGACAGGAAGTCTTGTCTGCTTGTTATTATGGGAGTGCCCCTCCCCTTCCATTGTCGGTGAAGGCCTAGGCTGCTGGGGCCCGAGGCACCTGTTCCCTTGGCCTCTTCACCAAGTGCTCCTAGAACACCAGAGGCCACCTTGGCAGGGCACTCCCAGCCAAGCTAATCAGCCACATGCAAATCAGACCCAATTCATCCATTTACTGTAATTGCCATTCAAAGTGCTGGTTTGGGTCTGTGGATTATGCAGGCTTTCGGAGTCTCTTGGGCTGGTTTTTCCTTTTTTTTTCCTTTTTTATTTTTTTTCAAACAATCTAATTACTACAGAACAGAAACCACCTCACTGACAGCCAACAGCTCTATTCATTTGTTCAACCAATTTGAGAGGGTGGTCACTGGGCAGCGTCCCCAGAAACTGCTGCTACCCACCTCAGTGTCCTCAGTTCCCCTTAGCTATAGAACAGCAAAGGGGGCAGAGGTGGGAAGAGAGCAGCCGGGAGCAGCCGGCACTCAGGAGGGAGTTATCGGCCAAGCTCAGAAGAACAAAGGCAGGCAGTCAAAGAAGCTATGTGCCCACCCAAAGGGAAGAAAGGGAGAGTTGGTGTGGACCCCCTCTCTCCAAAGCCAAGGATGTCCACTGTTCCTGCACTCCTAGTAAATCTCAAACAGCATTGTGGGAGTGTTTCTTCAGGGGAACAGCTCACTCTTCAGAGTTATTCTCTGCAGACGCTCCAGGTGCCTTGGGGTGACCTTGACTCATACAGTTAGATTGACCTGGTTCTGATCCCAGGTCTACTACTCAGAGGCAGATGACCCTGGAGGCAATCAAGTCCTGCCCAGCTGCCTCCTGACAGAACAAGGTTGAGACAGCTGTGTGAGTTCAGTAGCACGCCCTAGGGAGTTGGTCATCCCCCCCCCATTGCAGGTCAAGGGGTTATTTCTGGGCCTCGGGTTCCTCACTGGAGTTTTACAATGCAAACATGACTCTCTTCTGGTGGCTGGTGGCTGAAAAAGCAGGGCGTGGCCACACGCAGGCAGGAGTGCCTGTGACTGAGAGAAATGGGATCTTGGAGTCATACCTGGAAGTCACGGGGCTTCATGGTCAGGGGTCACATGTGGGTAGGCATGGAAACCTGTGAAGACACTTGGGGTTCTGATTTTCTGCATCCTGCTTGCCCTCAGCATGCCCAGGGTATTGATGTGGCTGCCAAAGCTATCTTCCCTGTAGCCAGTGAGCGGGAGGGAACAAAAACTACTAGGACCTAGGAGGTAGAGTGGGATGAAGGGAAGCCACACCCAGCAGACCCTGCTCCTTCTCATTGGCAAGGGCCATAACTACTCCTGGGAGAGGAGGAGCTCGGGAAGAAAGGCCTTGGCACAGAGTGGGGTGGGACCTCTGATTCTGTGAGGGGAAGTTCTGTAGAAGTTCAGTTACGGGCTGGATGCTCGAACTTGGTGGCTGGCTTAGTCTAGTGAGGCTTGAGGCAGAGTAGGATCTCATGTATTCTACCCTAGGACAGTGTGCGTGACATGTGCTAACTGAGGCCTGGTGATGACTTTCAGCAGATCCCTGTCATGGGATTTCTTCCCAGCAACCCTCCCCCCAGCACCCCCTCCCGTCCTCCTTCTGGAACCTTGCTTCCAAAGTGTGTGAGTGTCATTATAGGGAGGAAAGTGGCACAAACTGAGACACCCAGATAGGAAGCAGGTGCCAACTTCTAACTCATAATGACCTCAGCAGAGTTAACCTGGGGTCTCTTGCAGCTACCTTCATCAGTCTGAGGGCGGAATCCCCAGAAGCTGAGGATGTCCCCTTGTCCCATCTCTCACAGTCTCAACATACAGAGTGATGCTTCTAGCCCATGATCTTAGGAGACCATAGCACATGCCAGTCCAGTTCCCCATGGCTTCTCCAACATGTGAGAAGCATCCAGGAGAGCCCGGACACTGGCCTGACAGAGGGCCCTTCGCTGAGTAATCATGGCCCTCTCCGTCCCTCCCTGGTTTGGTACCTGGAGCTGGTGTTCTGTGGCCCCTCTGGTCTGTGCATGAGCCCTGATGTCTCAGAGGTCTTTGATGCGGCAAGGAACACATGGTTTAAAAAAATACCACTTTGTAAACTGACAGCCGCCTGACAGTCCCTTAAATCAGTATTCAGCTCATGTTTCATAAAAGGGTTTCCATCGCTAGCAGATTCCCAGGAGAACTGAGAAGAAAGCCACTTTGCTGGGGGTGGAGGGCAACCCTCTGAAGTGTTTATTTGGGAGGTGAAAGCGGTTTGTGCGCTGGCGGCTTTCCTCTTCTGGATCTGGTTTTAGATACTGGACTTAGCTCTGGCACAGTGCCTGAGTGTTTGGTCCCCCTGGATGCAGGTTCTGGGACGCTGGTGGCCCCTACGTCCATGCCTACCTTGAGGGAATCAAAGGTTCTATGTGCACGTGTATGTGTGTTCATGTGTGTGCTTGCATGCGTGCATGAAAGTGTGTATGTGTGTGCGTGCTAGAGCTCAGCCTCAGGAGAAATTCCTCCCGTGCCATCCACCTTGACTTTTTAAAGAACTCTTTTTTAAGTTTTACTTTTATTATATTTAATTATACATACATGTGGGGGCAGGATATTCACGTTAATGTTGATGCCCTTAGAGGCCAGAGGGATTGAACCCCCTAAACCTGGGGTTACATGTCTTGGGTGCTGAGAATCAAACTTGTGTCCTCTGAAAAAGCAGCAAGTGCTCTTAACCCCTGAGCCATCTCTCTCCAGTGGTTAAGAGCACTTTGGGTTTTTTTTTTTTTTTTTTTTTTTTTAAAAAAAGTTTATGGTTTGTATGAAAGGCATGTGTGTGTATGGTATGTGTGCATGGTATGAATGTGTAGAATGTGTATTTGTGTGATGTGTGTGCCTGTGTGTGTTTGTGTGTATGAAATGTATGTGTGTGTTGTATGTGTGTGTGATGTGTATATTTGTGTGATGTGTGTGTGCGTTGTGTGTACCTGTGTGCTTGTGTGTATGGTGTGTGTGGTATATGTATGTGCGCGGTATGTTCATGCACGTGTCATGGACTTTCAGAAGTTGGAGGAAGGGTCTCTCTTGGTGTTTGTGCTGTATGCCAGGCTAGCCGGTTTGTGAACTTCAGACAATTCTCTTGTCCCCACCTCCCATCTCACCATCGGGTAATGGGATTACAAATGGCTGCCATGACATCTGGACCTTCAGGCCTGCCAGGCCATCTTGTCACCTGCTGAGCCATCTTGCTGGCCCCTACCTTGTTTTGTTTCTAAGGCAGGTCTCTCACTGGCCTGGAGCTAGCGAATTAGACTGGCCGGAAAGTTCCTGAGCTTCTGCCTGCCTCTGCCTCCCCACTGAGGGCATCACAAGGGTGCACCACCGTGCCTAGCATTTTTTAAGGTGGGCTTTGGGGATCAGCCTCAGTCCTCCTGCTCGCACATCAAGCACTGTGCTGACTGACCTGTTCGCCTAGCCCAGAGAGTGAGGTCCTTCAAGAAGGCATTTCTCCTCTGCCTGCTGCTGGGTGCATAGCCAGATGCTGAGACACAGAGCTGGCCCAGGGAGGAGGGAATGAGCAGACATCACACACCAGGGCATGCACACACCAGGGCAGAGCGCCATGCTCCAGGGAGCCGGAGATAAACAAAAGTCATGTCTCGGCTGTCTGCTGGTGTGGTGCTGTAACTCACCCTAGAGGCAGCAATGCCTCCTAGGAACCCCTGAGATTCAGGGAGGTGAGCGTCAGCCTTGGTCTGTAGATGGAAAGCCCCCAGGGCCTGGGTTGTTGTTACCAAGCAAGCTCTGTCAGCTAAAGAGATCATCCCACAAAGGCACAGAGCAGAGCAGTCAAAGCTGCTGTTCTGGGCCCTAGTGAATGGGGAAGGGGAGGACCCAGAGCATGGAGCCCAAGACCTGGTCTCACTGGTAGCACAAGCACAGTCTGGTTTTAAGTTGTCATTTGGTTGGCTTGGATATTTTGTTTGTTGGTTTTGGGTTTTGGTTTTGATGTGAATTCATGTTTTGCTCTGTGTAGTACCAGTGTGTGCCTGGTACCTGTAGAGGCCAGAAGAGGGCACTGGATGATCTGGAACTGGAGGTACAGAAGGTTGTGAGCCACCATGTGTGTTCTTGGAATTGAAGCCTAGTCCTCTACCAGAGGAAAAAGTGCGCTTAACTGCTGAGCCATCTCTATAGCCTCTGCCTTTTAAGACGGGATCTCATGCAGCCCAGGCTGGCCTCACATTCACTGTGTAGCTGAGGATGGCAATGAACCACTGCTCTGAGGTCAAGTGCTTCTAACAGAGTTCTGGTTCCTGGAGTACTGAGTCTCAAAGTACTTAGTCCCCACAGTGCTGAGCCCCAGGGCTCTGAGTCTGATGAACAAGAGTCCCAGCAGCCCTTCTGGCTATGGTGCCCTACAAAGATGGCCTTGTCCTGTGGCAGTAGTGGGCAGAGGAGTGACCTTTGGACATAATCATTTCTTAGTCCCCAGCAGCTACTGGTGTTCCACTCCACATGTCCAATGGGAATTAAAGTCACTAATGGAATCCTGGTTGCTGTCTGTCAAGCCTAAAGCCTCTAAATATCTGGGTGGGCTCTCTGTGACCCCAACAGTCCTTAAAGAGAGAGGGTGGAGTTCAGAGTCACAGTGATGGGATGTGAGAGACTGGCATGCCATAACCCTCTCTGATTGGAGGAGGGCTATCCAAGGAGCACAGTCTGTTTAAGCAGCTGGGGGAGGAGGGGCGGAAACACCTGAAGAAATGCCTTCGAGAAGGGCCACAGCTTAACTACAGTCTTGCGGGTCACCCAGGAAGACTGAGCCAGGGGGACTGTAGGAGGCAGGTATGGGTGGCTGCAGGCCCCAAGTCTGACCTTGGTCATTAGGTCAGCGTGGTGCACAGTGCATTTGTGCAGTCTGACCACCATGCCTCCTTCGCTTCTGTTCCCTTGTTAGATTGGTCCCTAGGACCCAGAGGTACTAAAAATAAAATGTCCTGCAATTGATTTGAGAGATTTACTTGCATGAAGAGTGGGTCCCCCGATCCGACTTTTGTGTTACATGTGTTTCTTTTCAAATCAGAGCCCTGTACCAGCTGGCTCTGGGTGCTGAGGTCCTTCGACCTTTGTCCCCTCGTGGTAGGTCAGTGTGACTATCCGCTGGCGGGAGCAGAGAATACACAGACTGTGAAGGTGAACTTCAGTCTATAAAACGGGGTACCAGCCCCCAGCCTAGGAGCCCTCCAGACCTGCTCAGCCCTACAGAGCCCCCAGAGCTCTAGCCTGCCCTGGTGGCCAAGGGGGTATGGCCTGGCAATAGTCCTTGCTGCTTCGATAGCTGTGTGTTTCCCCCCACTTCACAGAAAGCCCAGCGGGGTCTTTGGTTTTCATCTCTGTCCTCACTTGTCCCCTCAGCCCTTACATTTTGAACTGGGTGAATGATGTCGGATTTAGAACCTCCAGAGAAGCTGGGCAGGCTGACTTGCTCCTATACTCTCAGCACACTGGAGGCTGAGGCAGGAGGATTGTCATTAGTTTGAGGCCAACCTGGGCCTCATAGTGAGTTGCATGCCATCCTGGGCTACAAAATAAAACCCTGTCTCAAGGAAATAAGATAAACGGATGAATGAAACTTACAGAAGGCACAGGAGCCTGGGCAAGGAGTGGCGTGTGGAGCACGGGTGAGCCAGAGCCAAACAGCCTGGCCATGCTGTCAGCCAGGGACCCTGAGCCCTTTGTAGAAGGTCTGAACAGTTCTCCAAAGCTGTAAAAACAATTCCTGGCATCACAGCCCATGTGCGTGGGTCTCTGGTGCACTAGGAGGCTGCACATGGCGCCCTCTTGCTCTTCCGCCACACCAGTGTCTTGGTCTTCAGCTCCCCCGCCTCCAGAACGGCAGAGATTAGTTTCCATTCTTCATAGACAACCTGGCCTTGGGTATTGTTAGAGCATCAGAAAGGGACTGAGCTGGGAGCCAAGAATGAGAACCAAGCAAGGGACTGGATCCCATAGAAAGAAGAGCAGAAATAGCAGAGGGGCTCGTCTCAGAAGGGGTGTGTCCAGGGCACAGGCACTGACAGGTCCTTCAGGAGCAGAGTCTCAGCTCAGAAAATGGCCTCACCACTGCCCCCCTGGCCCTGCCTCTGAGTCACGAGCAGGATCCTTCGCCAATACTGGAGGAAGGCAGTTCTTGTGTTCCAGGCCCCCAGGGACATCCATCCTGGAGTATAAACATCTCAGATGATGTCCTTCTGAGGCTTCGTAAGCCGCTGTCCTAGGGGCATTCCCGTTCTGTCAGGGGCCCTCTTCCTTCTCCCCCCAGACAGCCACACTCAGCCGCTACCAGCTTTGCCTCAGCCTTAAGCCCCCAGGCTACACGTGGGCATTCCCCTACCTTTCCTTACAGCACCCAGATCTGTCAGCTCATGCAGGTCCCTGGGGCTCAACCCTTCTTCTGTCATGGCTCTCTGTCTCTACGCTCCCATTTGTGGAGTGGGACAGCAATAGCCCCACCCAGTGGGGGTCTACCATGATTGTCAACCAGCAGTTGAAACCTTATAAAGATACAGAGTCATGTCAATAACACTAACAGCTTGACAGGATCTAGACTCACCACAGAGGCAAGCCTCTGTGTGCATCCGTAAAGGAACTTCTAGATTAGGTCAACAGGGGGAAAGAACCGCCCTGAATGAATGTAGGAGTCACAATCTCTCTCTGCTCCCCCACCTCTGGATGCAGTGCAACCACGTGTGTGCCACCACACCTTCCCACCATGATGGACTGTGAGGTGGAATAAACACTTCCTTTTCTAAGCTGCTCTGTTGGGCATTTGTCATCGAGACGAGACAAGTCACTAGTACAGATACCCAGGACCTCTGACCTACAGTGTTCCACAGCTCAGCCAGAGTGTTTGTTACCCAGGCCCAGAATTCACACCAACCCCTGCTGGGCAAGTTCATCCAACAGTCTGCCTGAGACGATGAAGTGCTGATGGCCTCGTGGCATAGATCAAAACTGGGAGAGGAAAATAGCCTGGGGGTCCTAGGGTCACCTCATGCCTCTGTAAGCCAGGGAGCAGCTTGGGTTTGATGCCAATGTGCAGGGCACCCAGGGAAGGTTCTCAGCCAGCCTTCAGCTTACACCTGACCACCGTCTCCTCTGCTGCTTTGTCTTTCTGCGACTTCTTTCTGTGCTGGGTCAAACCCGACCTCAGGAAGCTATTCCTGGACCCTCCTCTCACGAAGTACTCGGCAAGGCTGCCATTGATGCCTACTTCCCTCCGAGGGAGGAGGGTAGGACAGGCGAGCTAACTGGCCAGGGTGCTGGGACATCTTTTCTGTCTTCTTGGCTCTGGCTGCTTAGACTGACACACCTGTGTTCCATGTCCCCCCCACACCGCCCCCCGGGCACAGTGCACGCATTTCGAGTTGAGCCTTTGTAGTAAACCGTGTCTTCCGGTTTACCACATTGTTGTGATGATGACGAGCCTAGCATTGCTCTTCATCTCTCCCATAGTTTCTATGCTTCTTGTCAATCAAAACCAGGGAAATTCCCTACTCTCGGCTCTTCTAGAAAGGAAGTGGCCAGCTCAGAGCATCATCACCCCTGGCCCTCCAGTGGTTAAGAGAGTTAGTGCCCTTCATCAGGGCAAGGGAATTGTCTGCCTTTAAAGTTAGTTTTCTGCCCAGCCTCCAGGGCAGAATCCCAGGGTCTCTCTGTTGTTAACACAGACACTGGAGATACTTGAGTCCTGTGTGCCTGATGTTCTCTGTCTGGCCATGTCTTCAGCAAAAAGTAACCTAAAAATATCAGTCACGTGGCCCCCACAGGGATTCTGTCTAAGGGGTACACTGCCCCCTGGGGGCATCAGGAAATGGGTGCAGGGTTACAGACTGTCACAGGAAATATAAAGGCAGACATTCCTTTGCATCAGCTGGGGGTTAGCTCCAGGACCCCCTCCCCATCCCTAGATACTGAGCCCCCTGGCACTCTGATCCCTTCTGTAGCACGCCCAAGGCTTCTCATGTAAGTCTCACAATCTTTCCACATACTTTAAGTCAGTCCCAAACAAAACACCCAATGCAGTCTGTGTGCTCCGCAAACTTTATTGTACTGAGTTGCTTGAGGGAGTAAACACCAAGACAAACCTGTCCATGTGTTCAGTGCACATACAGTAATTTCCAAATATGGTCTTTTAAAATATTTAACATCATTAATTTTAATTATATCTCCATGTGGGCATGTGCAAGTTAGTACAGGTACCTCTAGAGGCTACAGACATTAGATCCTCCTGGAGCCGGAGTTACAGGAAGTTGTGAGCTCCCTGGCACAAGTGCTGGGAAGCAGACTTGGGTCCTCTGCAAGTGCAGCAAGCACCCGCCACCACTGAGTCCCTCTCCAGCAAGCACCCGCCACCACTGAGTCCCTCTCCAGCAAGCACCCGCCACCACTGAGCCCCTCTCCAGCAAGCACCCACCACCACTGAGCCCCTCTCCAACCACCATTTTTCAAATATTTTCAGACACACACCTTAGGCTGATAGAATTCATGGATGTGGAAGCCATAGCCATGTGAGGTCTGGTGCAGTTGTGGATAGCGGGCAGGGGTATCCACAGCTATGCCGGGGGCGGGGGTATCCACAGCTATGCCGGGGACAGGACAATCCATTCAGCAGCATGGTCCAGCAAGAAGAGCCCGACTTACCCTGGAGTGTTTCTAAACCTAAATTGATGCTGGCTGGAAGGGAGTACGAATGTTGTTTAAGACAGCTAAGAAACAAAATGCACTCCAGTCTGCGGGCTCGGCTTGAGCCTTTCAGGCCGGCCATTCAAGGCAGAACCCAGGAGCAAGTGGGTCCTTCCAGGAACTGAGACCGTGTGGCTTTATCATTGCTGCCAAGAGTCTGATGTACTCTGTCACTGTGTGACTCCAGTCCACCCTCTGCCCTCCACTTGCTGCAGTGCATTGATGCGTCCTCAGCTGAGCAGGATGTCTAGGAGCAGAAGGTGTCTTGTTCCAGGGCCCTGGCATGGTGTCCAGTTGGCTTGGATGATAGAGACCCTTCTCAGCTCAGGCAGCGACAAGCAGGGTATCATATGGGGCACAAATTCCTCTTGTGTGTAAGCCAGACACACCAAAGTGGGAGTCAGACAAACAGCAGTGACCAAAGGGCCTGACCAACATCTTTGATCAGGGGTAGGGATGGATGTGTACAGAAACGTCTCTACCCTATTCTCTCTATATCCCTGTATTGTGGGCTCTGCTGTAGACCATATTGTAGATGGGGAAACTGAGGTTCCTGAGAGGACCTTTCCTGCTTTGATCAGAAGGCCAAGACAGAATTGAGGCTCAGGGTTGTCTTGTCTGTATGAGGGGCAGGGGCATGGTTCAGTGATGGCAGATTCATCTAACATGCGTGAGACCTTGGAATCCATCCCCATCTGTGCAATAAAAAGGAAAGAGAAGGAGAAGGGAGGGGAGGGAAGAAGGGGAGAAGAGGGGTGCGGTTTTATGTGCTTCATAGTCTATCTGTCCATGGGCATCCCAAGAGAGGAGGGGTTACCCCCCAGGGAATATGTGTGACTTGAAGGGCTTTACAATTCTTCTGTTCTGTCAGGGTACTCATACTGGTCTTGGAGAAAGTCCCTCTTCTCATTCCCTTTTCCAGAAAGCCACTCTGGGATGGGAGGCCGGAGTCTCCCAGGATGCCCCACCCTGGATTCTTTGCCAAGCTGCAGGCACCTCCTCCTGGTTGCTTTGCATAAGGGCTATTTTAACTGCTGACAATCGGAGACTGTCATGAAATCTGTCGCTGCCTTCCACACATCCCAAGGGATATATGAAATAGAATTTACAGAGATCCCCCTCCCTTTTCCATGTAGATTTCTTAGAGTGGCGTTTTTAGGGCATATCAGCTTAAATGCTGCCTTGTGGGGAGGGCTCATAGCTGCCTCCCGGGAAAAGGAGATCCCCAATTAACCTGGGATGTGTGCCATGAGGGAGCACCCACCCAGGGCATCCAGCAAGGCGAGCATTCTGTTCTCTAGATGAGGCAGGAACACCCAGAGGCCCTTTGAGGAGGTTCCTCTTGGTCATTGCCTTGTCCAGGGCTGGAACCTGGGGGTTCCCCTGTGCAGACAGGCTCTTCGCACTATGCTAGCAGCCTCTGGGAGGCGCTAACTTAGCATTCTCTGTAGAGCCTTAAGCCCATCACAGCCAGACCAAGCAGATGGCGGTACCAATTTTCCAACGTTCACTCATTTACCAGAGATCCTGGGTGGCCACTGGCTAGGTTGTCATAGGAGCCAGGGATCTGTTGATCCCCGTGAAATCAGCACTGGGAAAAGAAGATTCCAGCCAAGGCAAAGGCCCTGAAATGCAGATCTGCGCATCTTCTAGGAGCAAAGAGCAAGGGACACTGTGGGGATGAGGGCGCAGGAAGGGGCAGGGCTGATAGCACCACGGGATTCACATTCCTTCAAAGTCACTAGGGGCCATGCTTGGATAGGTGGAACAAATCACCAGGAAACCTGGAGACAGGAAGCTACTTCACAGGTCCAAGGTGGTGATCCCCTGGGTCAGGACGATAAAGATGCCTGAACTCTGGGATGCTGCAGACATTGCAGGGCAGCCACTGTGTGAGGAACTCTGACACCGGGTGAGAAAGGAGGCCTGGCTGTGAACTTGTAGAACTTTCTATACAGTAAAGGAAGCAATAGTTCTCTCTCGATTGGCTGGCTTGTCTGCCCCTTTATCATCCACAAAGGGACCTTCTTTGTGATCAAAGGCACATGTTCTACATTGTGCATGTGGAATACCCAGCTATAAACATATGTGTGTGCAGTCACTTGTGTGTGCACATAGAAGCCAAAGGAAAACACTGTGTATCCCCTATCACTCCCTCCTTCCTGATTTGAGATAGGGTCTCTCCCTGAACCTGAAGCTCTCCATGTTCTGCTAGACTGCTTGGTCAACAACCCTCAAGACTCCACCTGTCTCTTCCCCATTCACTGCTGAGGTTACAGGCATGTGTGACCATACCAGCCATACATGTGAATGTTGGGGATCTGAACTCAGGTTTGCTGCCTGCTATGTCAGGACGCATTCCTTTCCTCTGCTAGGCTGTCTGCTCCTGATAAGTTTGGAGTTCATCCTGATAAGATCTCTACTCGGCCTTTGTCTTATCAGGCCTCTGCTGTACACATCTGTCAGGATGCTTGGTGCTGCAGACAGAGATGTAGCTGTCCAGGGCCGGAGCCCAAGTGGAGGAATAGCCTGCCTTTTACAATCGAAAAGGCCACACATGCCAGTCACAGCCAGCCCTCCCTGGCAACAAGCATCCCTCAGTGTCAGACAAGGGACAGCAAAGACAGTTCACCTTCTTGCCACATGCACACTGGTTCCTCGGAGTCTCCTTGAAAGCAGAGATGTCCCTAATGAGGGCTCCGTGCTCATGGGCAGCTGTCCCACAATGACCTTGGCATGTTGATCATGTCATGGAATGCTACGATGGCTTCAACATTGGCTGGTACCAATGTCTGAGGTCCACCAAAGCCTAGAGAGATGGCTCGTTGATTAAGAGCACTTGGTGTTCTTTCAGAGGACCTAAGTTTGAGTCCCAGCACCCATATCCAGTGGCTCACAGCTGCCTGCTCCAGTCACAGGGGAATCCAGTGTCCTCTGGCCTCCTCTGGCTCCTGCACATAAATACATTTTTTATACTATTAGAAAGAGGGCTGTTGGATCAGAGAGCTGAGGAATGAGATGTGAGCACATGTGCAGGTGAGAAGTACAAAAAGCACGTGACAATGGCTCCCGTGACCTTCCAGGCCACAGCCCATGGCTTTCAGAGCAGGACCCTTCTCCCAGTACTCACTACCCCCACCTCACACAGAGGAAGCTTACCCAGGATCCAGGCTGTAGAATGTCTCAGAGAAAGGCTGCACTCCACACACAGGTCGAGGGTCACTGGATACGACTGGTGGAGTCAGAGACCAGAATGATGCTTAGACCAGCATGGACCACATCTGGATATTCTCACAGGTTGGGAATATGCCCTAGCATCTGAGACACCACCTTGCTAGGAACCCCATATGGCAAGGAGAAAATACCAACTCTCCAGTGAGGAGGTGTGGGCACAGACTCTATGACAGTGCCATTCTACGATTGGCTGCTCCTTTGAGGTCCTGTCCTCTAGCCATCAATGGACCAGTATACGTGGCTGGGACATACGTGTATTGTCAGAGCTCTTGTGCTGTCAGCAATAGGAAGCTAAATCACATCGTCACAGAAATGACATTAAGCGGGATCGTGTGTTAGAAGTAAGAACTTTCTGGAGCTCCCACTGTGCTCTGTCTGTTCCTTTCACTGCCCCTCTCTGGGTCCTGTTCTGCCCTGCCTGTTCATCATCTCACCTAGCAGGCCATCTTTGGAGGCCTCAGAAGGGGGAGTCACAGCAGCGGGGCAAGAACCTTGCACCAGATGAGGTCACATAGGTTGGTCCTATGCCAACTACTAGAGCCCAGAACTGGAGATCTCTCCTGGGTCTACTGAGGCGAGACAGCAGGGCCTCCTGCCTCTTTAGAAAGCATCAAGAAGTGGTGGAATAGCCACAGCCTGGAGGGTGATGTGTCAGGTTCAAGTGATCTGGTGCTTCCCTGAAGAACGGAGTGAGATTCATCTGTCCTGGCCGTTGTCCTTCCTGGGCCTCAGGCCTCCTGCTCCCCTGCCTGTTCTGGGGCTTCTTGCTTGTATCCAGTGCCTGCTCCTGTGCATCCTATTGGGCTCCAGAGGGGGTCAGCACACAGTATATAGTGTAGAACTGGTGAAGGATAAACACTAGATCTAACATAAAGCAGCTCTGTCACAGTGCAGGAAAGGTCCCAAGAACTACCCACCCCACCCATCTATCCCAGACCAAAACTGAAGCTGGGTGAGGGTGTATCCACGGTATGGCCATCTGTGTTTTAGATGGCTGGATTGGAGGCCCACACCGCCTCTCACGAGCTATGTGACTTCAGAAGGCCTGGGAGGACGGAAGCTCTGACCCTAAGGTGTGGCATGTGATAGCTGTAGCCAGCATGACACACACACCTCTCCTCCAATCACACAGGAGCCTCTGTGTGAGTAGGGCTGGTGCTGTCCCCACATCACAAGTGAGAAGACAAGACACAGTTGGTGACAGCCAGACTTCGAACTCCACTAGTCTAGCTTCAGACCCCCATGCCTAATCACCACACTCTGCTGCTTCTGTAAGGGGGAGACAGGAAACAGGCTGCCTGCTGGGTACTCTGTGAGGGCCGGAGCAGGGGGATGACCAGCAATGACACGGATCTAGTAAAGCGTCTTGTAAGCAGAGAGCCGCTCAGGGAGTCTGCGGCAGTGAGGGGAGGACTTGGGGACGATTATACTGGGGCTTTCGGATCTGCCAGCGGTATAAATAATGACACAGAGGCTGCTTAATATTTTAAAGCTCAGCCCTTTCAGCTAAGGCAGCCTCCCAGCCAGCTCTGGTGCTTAACCTGACTAATCCTGGCACTACGGCCCCGCCCCAACACACACAGGGCTAGCTCTACTCTGCTCACCTCTGTCTGCTGGCAACTATCCCACGTTTCATTTCTTCTCTCAGCTCTCTCTCTCTCTCTCTCTCTCTCTCTCTCTCTCTCTCTCTCTCTCTCTCTCATTTCTCCCTCCACTTCCTGCCCAGCTATTGGCCGTCAGATCTTTATTATAGCCAATCAGCAATCAGATACAATTCTAGAGTGCCTCTAGGCTAGTGAGGAAGAAGGAACATTTACAAAATATGAGGCTGGTGATGGGCCATAGAAATAACAATTCCAGGATCCTGCCAGCATTTAGCTCTCTGCTGGTACAGAATTAACAATTGAAAATATAGAGACATATCGTCACACAGTGTAGAAATGGTTACCCCAACAGATGATGGTTATGGTGGTAATGAAGATGGTGGTGGTGATGATGATGATGGTGATGGTAATGATGGTAGTGATGGTGGTAATGGTGATGGTGATGAAGATGGTTATGATGACTGTGATGATGCTCATCCACATGTGTGTTCACATACACACATGTACACATTTACCTGTCCTCACATGCTCAAGTACACATCTACACATGTGCCTGTTTATACATTGCTTTCTTGCCTACATGAACATGCATACATTTATACGCACATATATACATACAATCACCTGTATAAAGACATACATATGAATACATGGACTTTCACATATGCATGTGTGTATACACTCCCATGGACCTGCATACACATGCTTTGCCACACAATCATGTGCTCACATGTATACTCATATGCATCTGTACCCACACACACGCTCATATGAATGTATGCACACCCTTACATAACACAGTCACCATGAGCCTGTACATACAAGGTCTCCCATACACATGCATATGTATATTCACTTTCATATGTCCTCAGATATGCATAAACATGTACACAGAAGTACATGAACATGTACATAGGCACCCATGAACAGGCACACATATATACACTTGTACATGTATGTACACATGCATTCGACTACACGTCTGCTTCTCTGTTCTTGGCCCTGTGCCCTCTGGCCCTGCTGAGACCCTGCCTACTCTGAGCACCCACTGGTTTCCTAGACAACCAGAACAGGACAGCCACATGGGATGGAGGCAACCAGAGCAACGCAGAGCAATACTCGGACGGGGCCGTCCTCGGGCCCTTTGGTGGATGGCTGTTTCATGTCTCACCTACCCTTCCTAGCCCTGGCACAAGCGTGACCCTCTGAGCATGGATGTCCCAGGGAATGTCAGACCTCCATGTTCCCCTCCATGGTGATCTGATCCCTGGGGACCTCATCCTGTCATAGAAGGCTGGTATACCTGGGCTCCCTCGCCCACCCCCAGGGTCCTGGCCGCCTCCTCCTCCAGTCTCTTTGTAATCCCTGTCCTTAGGTTTGAAAGTCTTGCATCTGTAAACCCTGCACAGGGCCAAGAGACCAGCAGGGCCACATCTGGTCACCTTTGCTGTAGAGGCGCAGTGCGAGGCAGGTGTGCACAGCCTGGCTAGATCCCCACTAGCCCGGCTAGTGCTCCTTGTGTGATGGGGTCTTTGGTTAGTTGAGCAAGCTGTAGTGAGCAGGGAAGCCATGGCCGGGACCGACTGTGTAGACCTGGTGATGTTTAGAAGATAAAGTCACTCCACCTTTGGCGCCGGAAGTCTAAGATCAATGGCTGTGTCTGGCGCACATCCTTCCTACTGTGGGGACTTCTGCCTTACCCACATGTGGCACAGGCTACCAAGTGGTAAGCCTGGGCAAGCTGCCAGTTGAGGTCTCTCTTTTCATCCTTAGTAAGCCACTTATTAGCTCATGAGGGCCCCGCCCGTATGACTTCTGCCCCAAACCATAAGTCAGGAGGACGAGTCAGAGAAACTAGGTAACGCCCCATCCTGGAGCCCCGAGGAAAGCTCAGGATGTAGGTCGCTGACCCAACCTATGGAGGGAAGGAAGGCACTGTCTGAGGTGCTCATTTGAACAACCTGAGTGACATGGGTAGGTGTGTGATTTGGTTCTGGTGATGCCATCTGTCAAATGTACCCAATCACCCCTGCTCTCCCTGTGAATAGATGCCCACAGGTTATGCAGGAGAGCGACAGGGCTGTTACAATTCAGATGGCGACAGGCATAAACAGAGAATGAGAGCCCCTTCACTCTCTTCCGTCTGCAGGCCAACATCTTGCCACTCAGTGCCCTCTCTCTGTATCTTCTGTATGTTCTAGTCACATTCTGTTGCTGCTGAGGTGGGGAGGGTTTATTTTAAACTTGCAGGACACAGTCCATCATTGAAGGACATCAATCCATCACAGCAGGGACTCAAGGCAGAGCCCTGGAGCCAGGCCTACTCACAATTCCATACAGTGTTACCTCTGTCCAAAGCACTCATTCTCAGTCGAGGCCACGCAGCAGAAACCCTGGGGGAGCCTGCCTGCTTGCTCACTCTCAGGCTAGCTTTCTTAGACAGACTAGGACCACAAGACCAGGAACCGGTGTGCCCACAGTGGGCTGGGCCCGCCTGCACCAATGAAGACAATCAGGACAACACCTTGTAGACACCTTCTGCAGACCAAACCTGATAAGGACAACTACTCAGTTGAGACTCCTGCAAGCGAATCGAAGCTGGACCACATCTATGGTTAATGTTAAGTCTGAGTGACAGATTTATAATCCTGACAACTAGCCTTGAGCCTCCCATTTACTATTTGAAAGGGTACATTTTCTAAAGCTGAAATTGCTTGTTTTGTTTGCAAATGCCATTGCTTTCCACTCGCATTGTGAGGGGACAGTTCTGGCAATTGTTGGCACATTTTTACCGATGGCCTTCATGCTGTGTGCCTTGAGTACTGGGCCAAGGAGTGGTTGATTAGAGATGTAAAGCACACAGCCTGACATTTAAACTGCCTTGGTGCCTTCAACCTTAACTTACATAAGACACTGTCCCTGGACAGGGGACCCACAGTCTGGACCGGTGTCCAAGGATGGCACTATCCCAGTGAAGAGGCAGAGGGGTCACTGGGCTGAGTGTATGCACCTCACTGGGTTTCCATGGTGGCAATTGACTGGGTACAGCCGCGGTGCTCACAGTGGGATCTGGTTCACAGAAGCACTCTGTGCTGGAGTATCAGTGTGGAGAGGGGTGTCATTGTCATGGCTGAGGAAGGCATTGAAAACCTCGAGCTGGCAGACCGGGAAAGGAGAGGGACAGCAGAGTCGTGGCTGTCCCTCGGAGAGAACTGATCATAAGCCAGGCTGGCTGGGAAATGCAAGGCTAGCTCCCACCTCAGGCATTGCCCCCCCAGGAGGGGACTCCCCTCCCTGTAGGAAGTGGTGTGTTCTGTCTCTGCCTCTTAGCGTGTAAAGGCTTCTCTCATTAACCCACCCCGGGAGGGACGAGTTAAACAAATAATCGCGTTGACCTTGGGATGAGAGAGGGAGAGACTGAACTCAGGCTCACCTGACTCTCAGAGCTCAGGCTGTTCTTCAAGCCATTTGCTTAATTTCTCCCGAAGTTCCGCAGGACCTCGGAAGGAGGCAGGGCAGGGAATCTTGTCTGTGAGGGGAATACCTTGAAGCTCTCTGTGTGCTGTGGCGCTTCCAGCAGATGCATCTTCACGGTCCCCCCTCAGCCCTGTTACCATCTGCTAATCTAATTACAACCGTCATATCATTTCCCACCGATCTTCCATCTGAATCTGCTGAGTCAGGAAAGCAAGGCTTAATTAGAAGTGTTAATCATGTGTGTGCTTAGTTTAGCCTTTTTTTTTTCTTTTGTGGAAAGCAACCGTCATCAGGATATTAATCCTGATCATGTCTCTCTGGGATAAAGCCATCATTGGAGGTTCCCGAGACATCCAGAGGCCTGCCAGCCTCGGTAGCAATCTTTGGGCTTGCAGGTCTAGCAGATTCCACATGAGGCGGCTGTTATGACTGGAAGGCTTATGGCCTCCTGCTCTGCAGCGCCTTATTTGCCTTTCCGTGAATGGGCACAAGATTCACAGCATCCTCACGTCTTGCAGACTTGGGCCCTCAAATCATCTCCATCTCCCATGCATGTCCCTGTGTAGAGAGGGGTGTCACCCTGTCTGGGGCCAAAAAGGGAGATCCAACCTTTTTTGCTCACGCAAGGTGTGCAATATGGCTTTGCTGAATGGTGTCTCTCTTCCCTCCACAGAAACCCGCGCGGACCGCAGCAAGAAGCTCTTTCGGCATTACACGGTGGGCTCCTATGACAGCTTCGATGCTGCCAGGTAAGGCATGCTTCTGCCTTCTGGAGACCTGCGGCCTCTGGTGCTCTCCTGCATGCCTGGGCAGAGGGGCAGCGCCTTCTGTGCGTTGTCATTCCTGTGTCACCTCTGCTGGGGTTGTGATAGTCACACCCAACAGGAGGACCTGTCACAGACAGGGTCTGTGGAGGAAGCCCCTGATAGAGGGCAACATGCTCTTAGGAGGAGGGGAAAATGGCGTCACTGAGAGAAAGCAATAGAGATTCGAAAAGGGGCGGGAGTGGGGCCCCGAGGCAGAGCAATGGGCATCCTCCAACAGGTATTTTGACCTTCCTGGTCCTGGTTACCCATCACCTGTGTGATTCTTGTAGTGCCTCCTCCCAGCTGGAGTTTTGTCCAGGAAATCTCACTCTCCTTGATGAGCAGGACCCCAAGGAAGCAGACATTCTAGACCCATGGGGTTGGGAGTTTGTAGAAAGCTGTGTGTTTCCCATGGTATGGCTGCCACAGGGTCCAGGATAGACTCTTCCCACAGAAGCCTTGCTCGAGCATCTATAGGAAACCTGGCCAGGATGGACCCTTAACAGGAGGCCATAGTCAGTAGCCTATATGTCCATAAGCCTATAGGTCCAGCCTTAACCCATATGCCCATCTAACAAGGAAGATCCAGCCAGAGCCAGTGGGCCGTAAGTCCCAGGGAGGTCTGGGAAAAGCTCTTACCATGGCAACTTGAAGGGCTGTCCAAGTAGGAAACAGTGAGCCCTGTGGGGTGAGGGTGGGGAGAACCTAAGGTGGAGGGCTCCGAGCAGTGGCCACTCTCAGGGTGTGCCTTTGATGGAGCATATCTGAGGATTAGGGCCAAACTGGGGCCAACCAACAGCTTCTGAGCAGAGTGTAGAAGAGACTAGATTAATAGTTAGGAGTCAGCCACAGCTCTCCCATGATGAAGGGTTGGACAAGCTATGGGCCTCTCTTGACCTGCTGTTTCGGTTGGAGCAAACAAGAGTCACATTTATCTGTCCATCTCACCAGCACCAGCTACCATGCCCTGGCCACATCCTCAGCAACCTAGTAAAGTCAGGGTCACTGTTCGTGGGATGGAAAACATGGAGGCTGAAGAAGCAGCCAAGTGGTGGGGCGAGTCCTCGGCCTCCAACGCATTTACGCCTGCGTGTGAGGCCGTGCCTGGGACCACCTTAGGTCAGCGTGTTTCTGCTCACAGTGTTCTGGGGTCAAGTCTGTGAGGAGAAGTCTTGGTGAATATCAAATTCTTGCTGCCCAGTGCACCACTGGAAGGGGAAACCCTGTTCCTGTGACTGATAAAAGACCATCAAGCCTGCTCAAACAGATGCAGGGATTAGGAAGGGAGCCAGCTTTGACCGTGCCGGGATGTGCAAGGCAGGTAGAGCCGGGAATTTATGGGTGGGGAGACAGAATGGTCTCTCACACCATAAGACCCCAATGGCCATGTTGCCCTGGAGGGGACATTGGAAGGAGAGGCTGGCTGGCTCACATCTGACTGAGCAGGCGGCAGCCGTCCTAGGGGACAGGCATCTGCCGTTTAGTGCACTAATCAGCTCATTAGGAAGGGCCAAAAGCGCAGGGAGACCCAGGAGTCGCACCACCCCACTGGCCAATTAGCCACTCTGGGTGGCGTGACTGTGGTCTGTGCAAGCTTGCGCCAACAGCTGAGGCTGTCTTGCTGCAGATGCTAATGTAATTAAAGAAAATGCAATGGGACGTAAGGCTCAATGGAGACATTTTCTGAGTCAGTTGAAAGCTTTCTCCCCTTCCCAGCCCTTCATGTTTCAAGTTAGCCCAGAGGCTTGGTGCTGGAGAGGTCAGCGGTTAAAACAAACCCCGGCATTAGCATGTGCGCCCGGTTGCTCCACCTGATTCTTGCCTTAGGATTCTCTTCCATCTGTAAGGGGAACATGAGAGGGATTTAGAAATAGATACAGTAGTCAGAATCAGACAGCAGAGGTCCTGGGGCCACCACTGTACAAGGCTTTGCAGGTACCTGAGGGTCAGGGTTAAAAGCACATCTCAACATGAGGTGGCAGCTGCAAGTCCTCATTCCTCATTAATTGAGTCCCTGCCTCATCAGCATGGAGCACCAGGAGGAGCTACCTGGGTGGGCAGAGGAACCTTGGCGGTCGCCGTGTGCTGAACAGGCTCCATTCGTCCCACCCATTTTTTCCTACCACCCACCCACTCAGGTATTTGTCTGTACATGTACATACATATACATACATGCATATATACATATACATGCATGCATACATAAATACATACATACACAATATATATACACACATACATACATACATGCATACATACACACATCTATTTTTCCATCCATCTGACTCTATCTCCCAGCCCACCCATCCATCAGTCTAATGACCTGGTCACTCATCCATTCATCCACCCATTCACCCCATAAGCACCTGTCTGACCATTTATCCATTCATTCATCCGTCTTCTTTTCCATCTATCTATCCCTACATCTTTTTACCTTTTTATTCTTTCATCCCTCTATCTAAATATCCATTCAGTCGTCATCTGTCTTCCTACCATCCATCAGTCCACGCACCCGCTCATCCACCCTCCCATCTACCTATCTTATCCCTTTATCTACCCTTCCACCAACCCATCCATTCATCCATCCATTGCCGCTATCCTTCCCCCTTTTATCTGTCCATCTATCTAACCATAACTAGTCATCATCCACCCACCCACATCCATTCTTTATATCTACCCCACTCATCTCTCGGTCAGTCTAGCCAGTAGCTGCCAAGACTTGCTTATTCTGCAAGTTAAAGATCATGAGGTCATATGTGGCTTGATGGCTCAGTGGATAAAGCACCTGCCATGCAGTGTGAAGACTGGTGTTCTCATCCCAGAACCCACAGAAAGAGCTTGACAGGCACCATGGCCGCCTGTACGCCTGCACTCAGGAGCAGAGGTGGGATTCCCTAGGGCAGGGGTGCTCAACCTTCCTAATGCTGCGACCCCTTGATACTTAACACCTCCTGCTGTGGTGACTCACAACCATAAAATTATTTTCATTGCTACTTCATATCTATGACTTTGCTACTGTTGTGAATTGCAATGTAAATCTCTGGGTTTTTATTTTTATGGTTTCAGGCAACCTCTGTGAAAGGGTCATTGGATCCTTGAAGCCCACAATTTGGGAAAACTAGTTGGGTAGATTAGCTGGAGGATTCTGGGCCCAGCAAGAGACCCTGCACTTATAATTAAAGGGGAAAATAACTGAAGAAGGCATCCAACGTCAGCTTTGAGCCTCCACATGTGTGTATACATGTGCATATTCACCCACAAATGCACCAACACTTGTAAGCATGTACTCACACATACACACACACACAAAGATTTTGAAGTCAACAAGAGAAACAGTCTTCACTCTCATGTAGATGGTGGTCTTATTAGTGAAGACAAACAATAAAGTCACAGCAGAGATTTGCCCCTGGGTGATCAGAGCCACAGAGCAGACCAGCAGCCCTTGAGGCTCAGAGCAAACTAGGTGAGGCCAGAGCAGATTTCCTTGAGGGCAAACTTGAAGTGACTCCCAGAGGCTGAGAGGGAGCCAACCAGCAAGCCAGGACTCAGCAAAGAGGTTGGAGCAGGCCAGGAAGGTGAGATGGCAGGGGACAAGGGGTGCACAGAGGCTGACGGCCTAGGAGCCACGGGCTTCGGGAGGTCGGCACCATACCTCGTGGAGAAGAACCTGGGCCCACGAGAACTGACCATGAAACAAGCAGAGGAGCGAGTGGAGCTCAGTGAGGGGACTGCCCTGCCGTCCAGGCTGAGCTTGAACTGTGGCGTGCATTGGTGGAGGAGAGGATAGCACAGGAGATGGATCTGAGGTACCATTAGAATGAACAGGGCCCTGGGTATGGGTGAGGGGAAGCAAGGTGGATTGGCTCTCCGCCTTCTCTGAGGTTTGCCAGGGCGGACTTGGGGAGACAGCGGATGGGCACCAGGCCCAGGACTAGCTAGCAGCAAGGTCTTCGTGGTCCCCACACACAGCTGCAAGCCACTGCACAGCCAGCTTGGACGGAGCACTTCCTGAATGGCTGCCAAGGCATTGCTCCTATTCCTCCTCCTCCTCCTCCCCCTCCTCCTCCTCCTCCTCCTCCTCCTCCTCCTCCTCCTCCTCCTCCTCCTCAGGAAACCCAGTTTCCTCCTGGAGATTGATGGAGAAGGGCAGCAGATTGTGCCACTTCAACAGGTGACTACCTGCCACCCGCAGCTACTTCTTCTCACGACTTTCAAGTATCATTCGTACATTTTTGAATTGGTAATAGAAAATTTGCACTTGGTAAAAGACTCAAAATGTTTAGGAGATAACAGGGTGCGAAGAACAGAACCCTCCCCACTCCACCCCACCCAGCCCCTGAATCCTTCCCAGATAGAACCTCCCTTGATAGATTCCTGAGGCTTTCTAAGAGACAGGCTCTGTCTATGTGATACTAGGAGAAGCCTCTGTGTGGAGGGAGGGGTATGTTCTGTGTACACTTTCATGTATGTGCACATGTGTTTAGGGGTTGAGACACAAGTACATGTGTGCTCATATATATGGAAGCCAAAGGTCAATTTGAGCATCTTCCTCTGGCTCCATTCACCTCATTTTAAAATTATTTTTAAGATTTATTTTATTTAAGTAGGTTTGTGTTTCTATGTGTATGTGTCTATATGTATGTAAGTGCATGTGTCTGTATTTGTGTGTCACGTGTGTGTGTGTGTGTGTGTGTGTGTGTGTGATTTGTATGTAGATCTATGGAAGCCAGAAGAGGCTCTGGTTCCCCAGAACTGGATTTGGAGGTGGTAATGAGCTACCCAGCTTGGGTGCTGGGAATTGAACTCTGATCCTGTGCATATGCTCTTATAAGCTTAGCCGTCTCTCCAGCCTCCGCCTCATTTTTTAACAGAGCATCTCACAAGCCCAAGATTCACAGATCTGATGGCCAGATCTGATGGCCAGTGTGCTCCAGGGTTCTTGTGAGGAACTCTCCCCACCCCAACCCTGGGGTTACAGGTGTGTGTCCCCACGCCTGGCTTTGTATGGGTATTGGGGATTTGGACTCAGGTCCTCATGAGTGTGTGGCGAGAGTATTGACTGAGCCATTTCCCCAGTCTCCACAAACCCTTTTAAAGCTCTTGGAGAAAAATAAATAAATAAACAGCCTGCCTTCTCCCCCAGACTGTCTAGCTGAATCACCTTGTGACCTTGGGCAGCTCACCTCCCGTCTCTGAGTCTTCAGAGTTGCTATCTGCAAGACAGAAACACACCCTACCTGTTCCCTGCCTCCAGTTGTGTTCATGTTAAGAACGAAAGAGAGAATGTGGAAGGGCTTGTAGCACCAAGAGGCCTGTGCTATGTAGATCCAGACGACTGTGGGCTGTAAGCGGTGCCTGTGAGAGGCTGGCTCTGTCTTGACACCTCTTACCCTGTGTTCTAGAACACTACAGTTAGTGAGGAGGACTGGAAAGAAAGAGTGACTGCCCCATTCTTCTTCCAACATTACTTTGTGTTTGTTGCTATTGTTTTTAGCCAGACGTGAAGAAAAGAGAGCCAAGACTGAGTGCCTACAGGGCAGATACAGAAGGTAGCATCCTCTGCTTGGCTGATGACTGAGTCAGGTAATTAATGGTGGCACTTGCAAAGCTGCTGCTTAGGGACATAGTTTGTGAGTAAAAAAGGGACTGTGTGTGTGTGTGTGTGTGTGTGTGTGTGTGCGCGCGCCAAGTGTTTTCCTCAGTCACACTCCATCTCCTTTATAGACGTATAGACTCTCAGTGACCCCGGAGCTCTCTGATTCCACTGGATTGGCTGGCCATGGTGCCTCTTTCTCTGCTTCCCATTGCTGGAGCTACGGGGTATGCACTGCCGTACCCAGCTTTTATGTGCGTGGCCAGGAATCTGAACTCAGGTCCAGTCCTCCCGAGTACACAGAGAGCACTCAGCTGAGCTAGTTCTGTAGGCTCTGGTTTCGCTTTTGAAGTCATGCGTTTCTCTGTTTTTTTTTTTTTGTCCGGACAGGGTTTGGTGCTCTGGTAACTTTTTGTAACTAAGTGGGACAGGAGCCCTGGGAGGGCATTGGTGAGGGAGAAGCTGGCACCATCACCTGGCTGGCTCTTCTTCCAGTCTCCCAGTGTGATGCATAGGAAGGGGACAGGCCTCCATGTGGATGAGCCCTTTCCCTAGGTGCTCCTGTCCAGCCTCTTTCCCTCACTCAGTTCACTACAAGAGTTGGGAAGGTCCTGCCCCCACACCTCCTCCCCCCATACCCTGCCCCCTCCCCTCTTCCCCCCATACCCCGCCATGTTACCCAACTCTTCATAGCTTTTCTAGCAGCGGCTTCCTGGGATCTATCCACACTTCCATTCTCTGTGGAGTCTCAGTTTAAGTTGCTTTCTCCCTTCAGAAATTCCAAGCTATGTTTTTAAGAAAGGCAACCAATGGACTCACTGAGGCAGGACACACAGACAGTGCTAGGAATGGGAGAGAACCCCCCTTTCCTCCCCAGCCTCACCACAGGGCCCTGCTGCCCAGCCAGCTGCTCCCCTGACTTTCCCTCCTTATTCCACCCCTGGTTACCCCTACTTTACAGCAACCCCACCTCGAGTCTTCATTTCATTACGAAATTGCCACGACTCCGCTGGAGAGAACCGGGATTCATAGCTCTGCTTGCCCGAAAGTCTGAGTTGTCGTCGTCGTTGTCGTCGTCATTGTTATTTCTAATTGTTTAGACAAAGGCAAAATTTAGCCATGACCGTAACAACAGCAGAAGCTGAGAAGGAAGGAAGTGGGGAATGACAGAAAGAGAGAGGGGGAGAAGAAAGGCAGCTAGAAACCACAGGAAACAAAAATTCACACAGAAGAACCACAACCCTAATAGTAAACATGGCAGTAAATATTTATATTTCATTAATATAGTTGTTTTATGTTTTTATTAATATTTATATCTTTTAGTTTCTGTTAGTCCAACTAGACTAATAGCTAAGAAACCACAGAAAACATTAAGAGAACATGGCTGTTCACATCGACACCAGGAATGGGGCTCCAGGTCCTCGGATGAGCACGCGAAGGGCCTTCTTGGACCATGAGTCAACAGATTCTTTTCCTTTTCTTCCTCCTCAAAGTCAGCCCACATTTAAGTCATACTGTGGTAGTGATTCTTGCGTGAAGGTTCTTATTGTTGTTGCTGCTGCTGTTGTTGTTTTGAGATTCTACTGGCCTTTATTTTTCCCTTTGAAGCAGAAGAATTGGGTTTTAGTTAGCAAGCCCTTAACCATCCTCCTGCCTGCGGTACATCCTGAGAATGCTCTCTCTCGCTCTCCCTCACTCATGCTCTCTCGTACACTCTCTCGCTCTCCCACTGTTTCTCTCTCACGCTCTCGCTCTCCTTCTCATCTCCCTGCACTTCCTCTACATCACTCAAGATTATTCTGCTCATCGCCGTCCCCCCTGTTCCCCTCCGTATTGCAGGCGACCGTCCCCGCTTCCCAGCCACCTGTATGAATTGCCAACACTCCCACTTTGTCACTGTCTGAGGGCTTTTCATTTCACGGCAGGGTGAGCTTCTGACTCTTCACACAAGTACCTCTGAGAGCAGGCGGGACGGTGCCAGGCAGCATTCACAGAGGCCTCTGTGTGTGGCTGCCCTCCAGGCGCAGCCTAGGTGGAGTGTAGGTTCTTTCTAGTCAAAATCAGAAAGAGTGATGGAAGGCATACTCCTTGCATGCTCCCACAAGAGTTCATAAACAAAGACAAACCTGCTTTCTCATACACACCTGCTAGGCATGTGTCAGAATCCAAATGAACATGGGGTGTGTTCCAGTTTTGTTTCTGTTACTATGAATAAACACCCTGACTACCCTGACTAAAAGCAACATGGGGTAGGAAGGATTTATAACATATCACACATTCGTGCATTCTTGAGAGAACTCAAGGCAGGAACCCGGAGGCAGGACCTGAAGCAAAGGCCATGCAGGAATGCTGCTTACTAACCTGCTAGTCATGACTTGGTCAATTTGCTTTATAAACAACCCAGGCAGGCCCGCCTTCCCAGAGTGGCACTTCCCACCGTGGGCTTGGGTCCCCTCACATCAATAATTAATCAAGAAAATGCACCACAGACTTGCCACAGGCCAGTCTGATGGAGATAATTCTTCAGTTGAAGTTCCTGCTTCCCAAGTAACCATAGGTTTGTGTCAGGTTGACACTAAATACTGACAACCACAGAGGGACAACAATTTTACTCTGGAGTAAGCACACGGATGGCCAGGTGGTGGCCAGGGGTGAAGGAACAGGATCCAGGAACACCACATGCAGCTGAGTCCCTGTCAGCAACCAGGAAATGGAGAGGAGGGGACCCCAGCCCATCTTGGGATGCTCTCCACATTCAGGGAGTATCTTCTCTTCTCAGTTAAGCTTTTCTAGAGGAGGCTACAGATGTGGATCAATGGATATATTGCTTGCCTATCACTCAGCAAGCCGTGGGTTTGATCCTCAGCACTGGTTGATGTAGCATTTACCTGTATTCCTGGTACTCAGGAGGTAGAGGCAGAAAGATCAGGAGTTTAAGATCATCCTCAGCTACAGAGAGAGAGTTGCAGGCCAGCCTGGGCTACAAAGGCTCTATCCAATCAAACCAACCAAAAACCCTCTGGAAACACCCTCATAGACACATCCAAGGTGTGGCTCATAGGAAAATTCTGAATCCTAGCAAGTTGATAATAGACGAACCATTATGGCCCCCAGCCCTTCCAGGTGTTGAGGACCTGACTTAGGGACTCTAGAACTTCAGGGATTCCTTTCACAGAGCACATGAGGTCGCAGAAGGGGTGGGGTCTCTGCTAGAAGCCAGCTTAGAGATCTGAAGCAGCTGAGTTGTTTCTTGGGGGGGGGAGAGAGAAGTCCCTTGTATCTGGCCTGAGGACCAAGCTCAGAAACCACCCTCTGTGTGGCACCACTGACTTGTGGGTTGGGGCTTTTCCCTGAAGCTACTGAGTGTGTCCCACTGGAGCCTGGAGCAGAGAAGCCAGGCCCTCACTGTAGGATTGCTTGTGCTGTGGGATCGTGCAGGACAATCCATGAACTTCCGTCCATGATGGATTCCGTTCTGGCATCCATCCCTGCAGGGAGGCGCCTGGCTCAACACTCTCAGGCCACATTTAGCACTTTTCCCAGGTGGCGAGTGGGTGTCCTGATGGGGGAGAGCAGGCAGATGGGTGGGGCGATGGAGAAGCCGCAGAGCAGTTGCTAGGGGAGGCTGGCATTCAGGCACACCTCCAGGCCGCACCCAGCAGACTGCCCTTGGCCCTTGGGTTATGTTGAGAGATGGGCCAGGGTAGGCAGGTGCCACCGCAAACCTCCTGTCTCCGCACCTCCTTACCCATACCAGAGGCAGAAGAAGGGTGTTGACCCTGGAATTTTCCATGGTCACATCTGCCCAAGGCATCCTCTGTCTGCTGAGCCCAGTGCTGTATAAGGTCCCCCGCCTCCCCTCTTTACAGCTGTCCTGTAATTGGAATTTACTAATTTCCATACTGTGAGAACTCTGCCCCACAAATCTCAAGCTGCTGATGTGTTTACTGATCCCGAAGCTGAGGAAACATGCCCACAGCTAGCCCTGGCAAGCTGGCACACTGGAGCACACCCCCGACCAGCGCTGGGTCCCTCTTCTGCCTCCTTCTCCAGCTCCATCCACCGTGGTAGGCCCTCAATCCTGGAACTCAATGAGTCCTACAGGGTGGTCTTCACACCTAATGGACCAGCCTGGGAAGTTCTGATGCCAAGGTTCTCTTCCCTGTCCTGATACAAACTCCCCGGGTGATCCTCAGTTTCCCAACCTGTAAATGGCTATGTTCTCTTTATGTTCTTTTTTTCCATGATCAATTTTATGGATATTTGGCCAGAAGCCACTGTAACTGTTTGTCATCATTCACTGTAAGGGAATACCACTGATGGTCTCCATGAATATGCCAGATACAGAAGCATGCATCTGTTCACCTAGAGCGTCTGTGATGAGAGGAGAGGCAGAGACAGGATTCCTGGAAGCTTGCAGGCCAGCTAGCCTCGTGTTTGTAATGGTGGGTATTAGAAAACCTCTCTCAAACAAAAAGAAAGGCAAAAACTGATTGAAGGCTGAGGTTCTCCTCTGAGCTCACGTGTGCTCCATGGCACAAGCTCCCCACTAGACACACACACATACACACACATACAGAGAGAGAGAGAGAGAGAGAGAGAGAGAGAGAGAGACAGAGAGACAGAGAGACAGAGAGACAGAGAGACAGAGAGACAGAGAGAGAGAGATTGCCAGCATGAATGGGCATAAGCAGTCGTGACCTGGACAAATACGTCAGTCACTGTACATGGACGTGGCCAATGATCACCATGAACATCTACACCTGTTGACCCTGAAGCAGACCTGTCAGGACCATATTTCAGGGCCGCAGAGGTGGTCCCAGAACAGTCAGGATGGACAGGAGTGCTCAGAACTACTACTTAAGCTTATGCAGTCCATCAAGGTGCCAACCAGGGAGGGGGGTGAGGCTGCCAGGTGTGCAGGTGTTCTTAGGACTGAGGTCGGCACACAGGCTCTCAGCAAATGTCTGTACTGATCCCCGCCTTTGGAAAGGTCTAGGTGCTCCGTCCTCCTCTAGGCAATAGCAGCGTCCGGAGCCTGACGCTGGGACCCACCTGACTCACTGTTGCCTAGGCCAAGGACAGCAGCCAAGTGGCTGGTCTGCATTTGCTTATGTCTCCTCTACTTTGTATCACTGCTGGCTCTGACTAGTCTCCTTCCCTTATCACCTGGGGTAAGGCCTGGCAAACCTCAGAAAGGCGAGGAAGAAGGGGGATTAATGGATGAATGAATGATCGATGGGTGGATGGATAAAGGATGGACTTGTGGCTAGATAGACGGCTAGATATTAGAGTGATGGATGAGTGATGGGTAGATGAATCATGAATTTTGGATGTTAGATAGATGGGTTGATGATGAATCAGTGAATGTTAGGTCGGTGATGGGTGATAGATGATTGGGTAGATGGATGGGTGAATAGGTATTAAATTGCTCATAAAGGTTGACAGATGGACAGACAGACATAGATGTTAGATGGATGTATGGAAGATAGATGAGGATAGATGGATAGATAGATGGATGATGGGTGGCAGGATGGATGGATACAGGGATGGTGGATGGGTGGATGGATGGATGGATGGATGATGGATGGCAGGATGGATGGATGGATGGGTGGGTGGGTGGATGGATGGATGGATGGATGAATGGATGAATGAATGGATGGATAGGTGGGTGGATGGATGGATGGATGGATGGATGGATGATGGATGGCAGGATGGATGGATACAGGGATGGTGAATGGGTGGATGGATGGATGGGTGGGTGGATGGATGGGTAGATGGATGGATGGATACAGGGATGGTGGATGGGTGGGTGGATGGATGGATGGATGGGTGGGTGGGTGGATGAATGGATGGATGGATGATGGGTGGCAGGATGGATGGATACAGGGATGGTGGATGGGTGGATGGGTAGATGGATGGATGGGTGGATGGATGGATGGGTGGATGGATGGATGGGTGGATGGATGGATGGATGGATGGATGGGTTGGTGGATGAATGGATGGATGGATGGATGGATGGATGATAGCTAGGTGGAGTGGTGGATGGATGGATGCACTGATTCGTGGTTAAGTGTGAAGGTAGATTGATGACTGTATGAGGAAAGATGCTCAGGCAGGGCATCCTTTTGAGGCTCCTTTCTATACAGAACTGTGCACACTGTTGGCTCTCAGTAAATCCTATGAGGAGAATAAGGGACAGTGTGGCCCTGAGTAGGAGAAGACGAGGTACCCAGTGCCACCATACAAAGAGTTCAGTGCCATCAAAGGAGATTCAGCTGACCCAGCCCCACACAGCTCTGCCGCCTCCATTCCCTCAAAGGCAACAAACGCCAGGCACCGGGATTCATTGCCAGACTTAGAAAGCAGCACAGACAGCATGCTCAGGGCTGCGGAAGGGCGCAGCCACGAAAGCCTGCTGCTGTCTCCGAGATTTCCTCGTGGGGAGTTTGGGCTAGGTGGCCAGCCTGTCCACGATCCTTGGCAGCCACCAGGCAGTCAACAGCTCTTAGCTTGTCAGGACACATGCTGATTAAAACCTGACTCTGCTAACCAAGGTCAAGGCTGAGGCTGGCATGGTGACCGGAAAGCCTGGCATAGCAGATGGTACTCGTGTGCCTCAGGTTCCCTGGCCTGGACTTGGCCCCCATGGACCTCTAAGGCTTGTGGGAAAACAAAAGGCCAAAAGCCAGGGGAGGGAAGGGCTGTATTCGAGGAGGGACCTGGGACAGGGAAAAGAACAGTTGGTGGCTGGGCTTGGAGCATGCCCCTTGGAAGGGCTCAGGAGTGAGACTCCCTCTGGCGCTGGATGACAGCATGGCCAGGATCAAAGTCGGGTGTCTGTCAGGAACTGGGAAGGGTTGGCTGCATCTTTCTACACAGGTTCCCACCCATCCACTGCAAAGCTTGGGGCCTTGCTCATTTCTCCCTAGTGCTAGAGCAGAGCCTTGGATGAAGATGAGGAGGTATGGGATAGAAAGGCCACAACAATCACAGGGGCAGGCTGGGACCTTGGAGCACTGGGAGGCTGGGTGGGGCGTTCATGCACCCTGCTTGCTCCTCTGCGTCCACCCCTCTGTGGTGACTGGTGGACAGGGCTCCCTTCCCATAAATGTGGCCTGTGCTGCCTGGTATGAGAGTGATATGCAGGGGAAGTTTCTCTCAGCAAAGCCTTGAACATTCATGGCTTGTCGTTCTGAGGGCAGTGCAGTGAGTGGCTAGGTTAATGCGGCAGTGACAACCGTAGAGGAGGGGTCACATGTGTGAAAGGAGAACAGACAGCAGAGAGCCTTAGCCACCCTGTTTATCCACCCACCCACCCATCCATTCCATCTACCCATTGAAGCACTCACTCATCCTCCATCCAGCCCTCCATCTACCCATCCACCCATCCGTTCACCCATCCACAAAATTCATCTACTGGAAAAGAGGTATCTCAGAAGAGCACTTGCTGTTCTTGTAGAGGTTCCAGGTTCAACCCCCCTCCACCCCCAACTCTCGTCAGGTGGTTCTCAGTGCCTATACCTTCATTTCCAGGGGACCTGACCCCCTCTTATGGTCTCCAAAGGCACTTGCATATACATGATACACATCCAGACAAGCAGGCAAACACACAAACATATAAATAATAAAACTTTGTAACGCATGTACTATATGCATAGCTCTACACCACATGACAGGCACATATAATCAGCTGAGTGGCCTTCAGAGATGTCCATTTCAAAATTCTGTCTAACTTAGAAGTCAAAGGAGGACTCGGCAGATTTGGTACATTAAGGTGATTGCGATAAAGGATCATCTTGGGGTACCCAGGAAATGCATAGATCCCATTTCATGTCTCCTTCTAAAAGGACAGAGCTAGAGGAGGCCCTGTGACCACAGAGTCAGGAATTAGGGAGATGCAACTGTAGCCCTAGTAGTAGCTAAGAGCCCCAAGAAGCTGGGGAAGGCCAACAGACCCTCACCTAGAACTTCCTTAGAGAGTATGGCCTGCATTGCCTTGATCTCTTCCAGTGGCAACTGGAAAGTGACACTCAGCCTTGAGCTCTGTGATGAAACAGACTGCTGCTGACTGGAGCTACCAAGTCTGTCATTGTTTGTCACAGCAGCTGCAGGAGCCTCATACTGTCTGTGGAGAGACTTGCAAAGGCGTTTTTATGGGCAGGAAGTCACACCGTCCATGGAGGACACAGACAGTGCTGAGATCCGTGAAGAGGATCTAAAAGGGGGGTGTATGGGTGGGTGGAGGCTGTGTTGCCATGGAGATATCATTAGAGATCTTTCTAGAAGGAATGAGTAAAGGTAGAGGAGGAAGAACGGGGCAAGGAGCAGAGGACAGCTCTGCCAGGTCCTAAGCCATCTAGAGAGCTGAAATGGGCACCGAGATGCCCGTCAGCGGCGGCGTGGGAGAGCGTGACTCAGAGCATGCCCAGCTCTCTTGGTTGTGTCTCAGCTTTGCTCTTTTCCAGTTGATCCACCACGCACACCTTCTCTGACATCTTTTGTGCCTCAGTTTCCCCTCCCTGGAGGCGAGTCCCAATCCTAGGCATGAGTGGGGGCTCCAAGCCTACAGCACCTGCTTTATGTCATTTCTTTTTGTCCTTCTAACATCCCCTGGTGAGGCAAGGTTCGCTGTCCTCCGCTGTTCCATCTTCCTCTTCTGGCACCCTCTCCTGGATCAGGTCTGTGAGTGTGTCGTCAGCAATGCTGGCCCATGTGCAAGTCTCGTGGCTAGGAGCAAACAGGAGCTTCTGCCTGCCTGGTGCTGCCCATAATCATGGACATTTAAAAAACGGCGTATTGGATGTGAAGGACATCTGAAACCCCGCACTCATGCAGCTCCTGGGCGCTCTCATAGCTCAGCATGACCTGGGTCCTTGAGGTCGGTAGCTCCACATTGCCCTTCCTCTCTTGAAGTAATGTGTTCACTAGCTGGGTAGTGAGTGGCCCCAGCACCCAGGGTCTTCTCTGTGTGTTTGGCATCCTGGGTGCAGCTGTGTGGGGCTTGGGGGCAGGAGGAACAAGTTACCAGAGATGGGAACTTAAAGTAGCAGGAGTATGGCCCCTGACAGGAGGATGAGCCCCACATCTAAGTGGGTACAGCAAGCCTGTCTCCTTGTGAAGTCACTTAGGTCGTATTCCTCTCTTGACGGCCCCATGCCAGTGACTTGTGGCTGCTCCCCTCTATCCCCGGGACTTCTCTGTGTGTCTCTGGGTCCTCTTCGGTCTTCTATGAGAACACTCTCATTGGATTCAGGGCACCCCTGGAGTCCAGGCCAGACTCATTGACATGCTTAGTGACTTCTTTGTAATTTTCTTACTTTTGAGTGTGTGTGTGTGTGTGTGTGTGTGTGTGTAGGCCAGAGAACAGCCTGTGGGAGTTGGTCTTCTTCTTCCACTATGTGGGTCCCAGGGATTTAACTTAAGGCATTAGGCTTGGATGTAAGTGTACTTACATGATGAGCCATCTCACCATCCCATAACATCTTTTTATTTTAAAGTTATTTATTTATTTATTTATTTATTTATTTATTTATTGGTGTATGAGTGCTTAAGTGGATGCATGCATGTGCGCGCGCGCGCGCGCACACACACACACACACACACACACAGAGTGCTATGTTAATGCAGTAACTGCTAAGGAAAGCAGAGGACATTCGATCCTCCAGAACTGGAGTTTAGATGGTTGTAAGCCATCATGTGGGTGCTGAGAACAGCTCCTACCTCTCTGAACCATCTCTCCAGCTGTAAACCCATGATATACTTGAACAGTTTATTACTAGAGCCCAAGAGAGGCCCCTGATGGCTGTGGGTAACCAGAAGCTGTCACTTCTTTAACAGCCCTAACAAGGTACATGTCTCACAAACAATGGCCTTCCTTAGACAGAGGCCACTCAGGAAGCCAGGATCATTGTCCCTTTGTGGGACCACGTGTCTAGTCTCCAAGTTATGACCATACGTGACATCAGAAGACAGGAGGGCTGTGTAATTTTACTTGAGTGGTTAAATGTCTGAGAAGCAGGTAGCTAACCAGAGTTGGTGCCCACCCAGCACTCAGGATGCTCGGTGGTAGCCAGGGCTAACAGCCGTGCACTGGACGCAGAGGAGGAAGCTGGCACTTGGCTCCACAGGCTGAGTCCTGGAGGTCTCTCAGGACATGGTGTGTGGTTGAGCAACCATTGGTTGGAGGGCTGCATGACAGGATGGAAGTTTCACATGACTGCTGGCGTCAGGCCCAGTCCTCACCCTGCTTCCCTCGTTCACACTATGGCTAAGGTCTCAAATGTCTAGCATTCTCTGCTGATGTTAGTTTTCTGAAGATGTCATCACTCTAGTTGGCCTTGTCCCCAACTATCTATATGCAAGCATTGTATTCGCTTAGCTGGGATGCCCCAGGAGCTCAGAGAATTCACCAAACTCCAGAGCAGCTAAGCTTGCTCTGGAAAAGTGTTTGTCCTCAGCTTGCTGCCTCTTGAACTAAGCCCATAGATGAGCAGGGGCTGTGGCCAGATCTTCCCTGGAGAGATGAGCACAACACAGGGCTTCACCCTACCTCCTTGTTAGCCCGTGTCCTCTAGGAAGCATTTGATGGAGACTGCAACCTTGGTGGCGGGCCTGGAAGAGGCTAGAACCAGTATTTGTCCCATAGGTCAGTTACGACTCTCCAGGCTCTAGGCTTTGTCCTCGTGGTTGCAGTTTCAGCTAGTGCTCTGGCTACCACATCTCCACGGCATATCCTTTGCAGGGATACTGGGGGAGGCCATGCTTCTCCGGTGCACTGAGTAGTTGAATAATTCCCAGAGGCTCCAGTAGATTTGTACTCTAAGCTCATTGGCTAAAGCCATGTCCCATGTCACAGCTGTCCCTGCTGTGACTGGGAACTGCAGGGGAGACTGGGAAAGCAAGAATCTAGGTTTTCCAGAGTCTGTTGTAGGAAGTAAACCAGGGGGGTGGAGCAGAGACTGTGCTGGGAGCTGGCTGTGAGAGGGAATGAGGTGAGGCTTGGCCTCATCACTGAGGGCACCGGCACCCCTTGAGGGACAGCAAAAGAGCCCCCTAGACATGATGACTATTTCAAATGGGCTTTGAGGGATGCATAGGAGTTGAGCAGCTAAAGTTAGCAATCAGGGTAAACGCTCCAGGTAGAAACCAGAACGCAGGCTGGGAATGTAACTTGATAGTAGAGGCCTGGCCTAGCACATGTGAAGCCCAGGGTACCCCTGGGCGCGTCTCTCATGTTTGACGTCTTCTGCGTACTTGTTTCTGTGTGTAAACCCCATCTTTCTTTTCACTGAGCATGAGGTGGAACTGCTGCCTTCTTTGGAGATTTTCTGTTTGGCTTGGGGTGTAATCTACTGCAGAATGGCAGGGTGTTGTAGGTGCTGTCTGGGAGCTCAGCCACTTCCCAGAGCTTCCCAGGAGGCTCCCATCCCTGTCATCCTGGAGTTGGGGCTGTGAGCATTCAGGGCCCCCTAGCTGGGTATCATCATAGGTCATAGAACTATGTCTCCTGCCCCCTGCCCCCCAGGGAAGCTGATCTCCTCTGGATTTGTTCTCTTGTGCAAAGCTCTCCACCTCCCCATGCCTGCCTTTGTTTCCCTGATCTATACATGGGTCAGTACCTATCGTGGTGGTTCACATCTGTGCTTGGAAAGCTGAGGCAGGAGGATGGTAGTAAGTGTGCAGCCAGCCTGAGCTATACAGTGAGTTCCAGGCCAGACTTGGGCCACATGGTAAGATCCTGTCTCAAATAAAACCAAAAAAGAAAGGAGTCAGTTTGTCTCAGGGAAACTGAAGGTTCAGTCAGTTATGCTGAGAGCACTCAGAGCCCTGTACACAGTCATTATGATAATTGGCATATTAATTACCACTTGATAATTATTGCTCAGGGAGGCCGAGTCCAGGCAGACCTCAACTGTGAGCCACGCTAGGGGGCGAGAGGGCGCTTCGTTTTGTGCAAAAGGCTCTCCACCTCAGCCTCCAGACCTTTCTAGGGCAAGTCACGGGTGACCTGGTTTTTCCACCGCGCTCCGTGGTATATTAAGCCAGGCACACCTGTACTGGGCAGTGTCACAGCTACTGAGGAAAATTAAATCTTTTCTTAGCTTCTGCTATAGGCAGTGATGGACCACATAGGCGTGTTATTTATGTCCATTCTAAGTCCTGTAAGGTTCCTGAAAACACACCGTGAGAGAACCCAGCCCGAGGCCCACTGCATACCTGTCAGTAAAGCTTCACTGGAGCACAGCAGAGCCCGAGCTTTCCCATGTTGGCAGGGCGGCTGCAGTGTCGCACCTAGCCAGGCAAGGCTTCCCTCGGAGCCTGGACTGTTGACTCTGGGTCTTTATAGGAAAACCTATCCGCTGCTGGCCTGGAATATGGACATTTTAAAGTGCTCCCTCTACCTGGGTGTGGAGGTGGCTCTGGAAAGGTGGAGTGGGAAGTTCAAGGCCAGCCTCCCCATACAGTAAATCTGAGGTCACCCCAGGCTATATTAGGCCGTGTTTTAAAAGAAAAAAAATCCTAAATAAATAGAGTCAGGAGTGTGTCTCCGTTGGTACAATGCTTGCCTGACATGCAGGAAGCTCTAGGCTAATCCCCAGCACCCCAAAATACAGAGGTGAAGGTGCATGTCTATGAGCTTAGCACTAGGGGAGTGAAGGTAGGAGTGAAGGTCAGGAGTTCAAGGTCACCCACCCTTGGCTACATAGTGAGTTTGAAGCCAATGTCCTTTGAAGGGGACCCTGTTTATGAAAAGGAGAGAGAGAGGGGGAAGGCAGCAGAAAGGACAGGCCCCATCTTAAAATGCCTCTAGGACTTCTACCCACTTCTGTGAGCAGCACTGTGGAGACAGTCTCCTCCCTCTGAGCATGAGCACCTGGGGGGAAGACAAAATAGCCACGCACTACAGGAAGTCCATCCGCAGTGGCCCGCAAATGCTTCCTGTTGCCCTTTCAGATGGCACCATGACCGTGAAATTCTTTTTGAAGTTCAGTGTTGAGATATACCCATGGAGCTCAGTATAGCATGGCTGTGCAGGCCTGTGGCCTATGTGAGGCCACCTACGGGTCCCTGTCCCCACTCGGGCAAACGCACATACTACCATGTCCACACATCAGAGCCCCCTTGTGGAAGAATACCTGGTGACCTCATGCTGTGGTCCTCCCGAGCAGAGAATGAGCCCCAGGAGGGTATGGGGCCAGCTGTGACTTGGTCTTGTTTGCGCCTCAGCCCGGCTTCTGATGGTATCCAGGGTAGGCAAGCCGATTGAAGCCTCCTCACCAGGATCTGGGGTCCCAACAGACATGCACACTTTATTTTTAAAATTGGCATTTGTTTTATTTATTTGTGAATAGGAGTCCCTACTCCATGACATTCTTGTGGCCGTCAGGAGACAACTTGCAGGAGTCCGTTCTCTGCTTTAACGTGTGGGTTTTAGGGATCCTACTCAAGCCGTCAGGCTCAGGGCAAGCGCTTTTACTTGTTGAGCCATCTCGCTACTTTTAATAGTTTAAAGCTGGGATGTCCCCCTACCCCATCCGACAGACCAGAGTGGGCTAGCCACGTGCAAAGAGCCAATGCGTTTCTTGGCCTGTTGGGCTAGCTTTGAGACAAACAGATGGGGCAGGCCTAGCCTGTCATTCTAATTAGCAGATAGAAGGAAAGGCACAAACAGCCCCTGCCTGTGCCTGTAGCAAAATGCCAGGCAGCTGGATTGCCCTGTGCTATTCTAGAGAACGTTCCACACAGAATGGAGGCTGGTATTCCAGAGAAGCCCAAGCACACAAGTCACCGGGCCACAGAATCTGAAACCACGGGGAGCAGGATTTTCAGGGGAACCCAGCCTGAAGTCCTATAGGAGTGGCCTGGGAAGGAGATACTCCTGATTCTAAAAATAAGTCTCATGTCCCAGCAGAACAAAGCCAGGGGGTTACCCATACCTCATGGGCTACACAAAAGGTGTCACTCGAGAACCTGTAACTGTTGAGACCCTGGAGGACAGTAGATGGCCCCGGGGGGGGGTTGGTTTTCTCCCCAGAGCTGACTGCCCACCCCTGCCAGAGCTGGTACCCACAAAGCACACCAGTCACTGAGGGACCTACAGTGACAGCAACGTGCCTCCTGAAGATCATGGCAGCTTAGTGCAGAGAGCATGGGCTGTGCAAAGACACTGTCGTTCATGAAGGGTGTCTGTGCCCAGGAGTCAGCAGCCAAGCTGGAGCACGGGGATTTGGGAGAGGCATTACAAAGGGTCTTAGCTATAGTGAGGATTATAGATATTATTCCTAAAATGATGAGGCTATGCAGAAGGTGTATTTTAAATGGGAGAAACAGTCTAACTTAAGGTGTTTTTCTTATGTTTTTATGTATACATACATACATACATACATACATACATACAATGGAGAGAAAATTCAGGGGAGACCCAGCATCAGGTCCTGGAGGAGGGATTCTGAGTCCTGAGAACATGTCAGTTTTTTCTCTGTCTTGGTCTCCAGAACCGTGTTAATTGCAGAGTCAGGGTGGAGCACCTGCAGGGTCCTTCCCAGAGAATGGCACCCCAATGTTTTCTGTTTTCCTTGGTACTTAGGCCCCTCTCTTCTGTTATTTTGAATCAGCTTCTCCAAGAGTGCTGCGAGCCACCCTGCTGGGCTAAGCATTTCCCTTTCTGGCAATGCCCACCCAGACTCATGCAGGGAGGCCTCAGGGCAGGATCCTTAAGTTTCTGAAAGCTCTAGCAGGAGAGAGGCTGCTGTCCCTCCCTCATGGGCCTCCGACCTTCGTCTGTCTGCTCAGTGGGCACATCTTGTGTCTAACAGATAGGTATGTCCTGCTGATTGCCGCAGGTAGACCACCTAAGACTGTCCCACTGATGCCCACATGAGGGTGGGGTACACATGGCAATATCTGTGTTTGTGCATTGCATTCCCAGATTGCAACAGGCTCTGAAGCCCAGGGCTTTCTCCTGAGCTCTTGGGCTTCCAGCCCTGCTATGTGCCTGGTCCCTCTCAAATGAACTTTTCCTCACCAGCCTGAGCATGCCAAGGCTGTGGCCAACGCCAGCGCCAACGGGGCAAGCAAGCAAGAGGACTGTCCTAAGGACTCTGTGTGAATTCAGGATATGGGGACACATCCCACCTGGGTCTAGGGGACCCTGACCCCACTCTGTGCAGGGTTCTCCTCATTTTAGCTGGGAACAGTGATCACAGCTTGTCACCTAGGCAAGGTGCTTCTGGGACCATTGTCTTGAGTAGGCTTTGGCAGGTAGCACATCAGATGGTGCTCAGGCAATACTCGTGGGTGACTTATTGCAAGGTAATGAGGTGATTTAATTCGAATCAAGTTCTCTGCTCATGATTGTTTCCATCGGGAAGAAGTTGTATTGCTTATCACGTTAGCAACGAGAAGGGGAAATGGCTGTAATAAACACTGGCAAGGCTTTTGCATAATTGCCCATCTGAGAAACAGTTTCTGTATCTAAGGAGGGGGTGTGCAGTTTCCACAGGTAAGGGTGACCCAGTGGTACCTCCATTCATCCCGAAAAAGAGTGGCTCCCGGGAGCCAGGAGGAGTGTAGTCCGTGACTGTGTCCATCCCTTCCTGCAGGTGACACAACTCTGACTCCCAGCATAACGCGTCCTGCTTGATTGTCAATGAAAGCCCAAGGTGGCACCCAGCATGAGACTTATTAGCCCAAAAAGCAGGAGAGCCTTATGAATTATGCTCCAATCAGAAAGCAGGATGTTAAAGGGTGTTATCATGTGTGGTTAAAGCCAAGAGGACCCCCACTTTGGTGGCAAGTGACAAATAATGAGGAACCCCCTCCTGTCTACCAGCAGGCTTCCAAGCCTTCCTGTGGACCAGGCTGTTCTGCCCCTGCCCACCCATAGACAGGTCCTCTCTGCCAGTCTACAGCCAGCTGGGCCGACTGCCCACACCAGCAGCAAGAGGGCCTGGCTGGCGTCTCTGCCGGCTGAGCTGGGACACCTGTTAAGTCTTGGCCTGCGCCCCAGCACCTCCCTATCCACCCCCCTCCATGGAGGAGCTGACGGCATCCTGCATGGCCCCAACCTTCCTGATTGGCAGAGTCCAGAAATTTCTAGGGCATCCACTGTCACTGCTGCTCCCTGGAGACACGTCTTTCTAATAGTGCTCCAGTTCCTGTGTGGACAGGCCACCGAGATACAGTCACAGGAGCAGTGGGTTTGCCGCTTTCAGCCTTCCACTCCTGGCACCAGAAAGGCTTTGCAGAGATAATCTTGGGTTTCCACCGACTCTGGACCGGGAGCGGGTACCACCTCCCCACCACCAGGGGATTTTCCCAGTGTGCCCATGGCCCTTACTCAGCACACCTTTGGCCCATTGGAGTTGTCTAAAATACGTTTTCCCTTGAACCCATCCAGCTGAGTCACTGTGGCCACTGCCTGGCCACGCCCTCACACACTTAGCAGCGAACAGCACTCGAGGATTCTCCTGAGGTGAGAAAAATCCAACTTACAAGTGATTTTCACACCTGAAGGAATGATGTTTACAGATACCAGATTTAACAAGAAATGGAGTTGACCCCAGGTGAGATTCCAGAGACACTTAATCAAATGGCAGGCTGGCTTCGTGTTGCTGCTTAAACCCTGAGGACTTGAGAGGCGCTGGATTTATTATTTCCCAGCTTGCAAATAGGCTTGAGAGTTGAAGCCAAAACCTGGGGGAGTTCCCTTGTCCGCGTGACCGTGGATAACACCCTGTCATCTCTTGATGGTGGCCAACACACCTGCATGGCCTCAGCTGGCCAAAGTCCATCCCCAGTAGGGTCTATGAAGTCCCTTTCTATAGGCCTCTGTGCAGGGATGCTCCCTGATGTCTGGGTCCGTGCAACAGCCAGCTCTTGTATGAGACCAGCCTGGCTTCAGCATCTGCCTTGTAGAATGTAGTGACTCCTTTAGACTGAACCCCATTCCTCAGAGCCATAGATTATGTGTCCTCAGTCCCACAGGCTACTCCTACCACCTCAATCAACAGTCATAGCCACCAGAGGGCAAGACTAGGCTACTTGTGCTGACACCAGGGAGAGTTGTGCAAGGAAGAGGAGCTGACTTTCATGGCAAGACTGAGTAGGAATTCCAGCCACTTGTGTGTCAACCCGCTGAGAGGAAGAAATGGCTCACCTGCTTGTCTCATCTCAACCCTCCTGGATGACACACAGGCTGGCCGGAGCTGCCACAGATCAAGCACCTTGCTGTGTCCCAGCTATATGCATGGAAGTGGAGCCCAGCATCCCTGGACATTAGGCTGCGATCCCTGCTCTGCAGGCTCCTTCATGCCTCATGGCCACAGCCATCTACTCCTGGGCATTCTGTGCCCCTGTCCCTCTACAGGGAAACCATAGACCTCAGAGCACCACCACACCCACTTGTCCTCCTAATTCCGCCAGCCAGATCCAGAGGTCAAAGGCATAGGTAGCCCTGCCGTGCTTCCAACTCCCTAGGACCTTTTCTGGTTCTTCTTGTTTGACTGCAATTCTTTTGTGAGTCTTGGCTAGTAGCTGCTCCCCTCCAGACCCCACTCAGCCTCCATGACTTTTCCCCAATGTCTCTGAGCCTCCAGCTTTCCCTGCTTCTTTCTTGTGAGGACGTGGGGGTGTTGGTCACACAGGCTGTCTCTAGAAAGAACCTGCCTCCAAGGGACCCAGGCAACAGGAAGTAAGGATCTCCATTGGCAGGGGCACTGCTCAACCTACTTACACTCCACATCTCCATACGGCCAGACTAAGCCTAGTCTGTCCCCTCCAAGATGCCAGGCACCCAGTAGACCATTGGCTGACACCTAGTAGGTGTTCATTACAAACACCTGAGTTAATATACTAATGTGGTAGCTTCACAAGGGTCCCAACTACCTCTGACCTGAGGCTGGAGCCCCACCACTGCTGATCAAAGAGAAACCGGAACAATGTGATTGGCAAGGTTACCATCCCTACAAGGGTTTCCAAGAGAGGTCAAGAGAGGCTCAAGTCCATTCTCATAACCCCATGTTCAGGATCAATCTGCCCATGGTGGTCCTGTCCCTAAGAAACATGGCTTTGTGGGATCCTTCTTGTTCAGTCTCCTAAACCAAGGCCTGGCTTGATCCTGTGGATCTGAGTCTGCCCTCCTGTAGGAACAGCTGCGCTGCCAAGGAGCTCTCAATACCAACTGCCATGCAGGTGCATGCAGCCTTGCTTGGCCTAGCATGCTGCCCCACAGGAGGAAGGCACCACCCGGTCCACTATAAACACCCGAAAGCCAGGTGTGATGGTTAATCTTACCAACTTGACACGGTCTAGAATCACTTAGGACACTAGCCTCTAGCCTCTGGCATGTCTATGAGGAAGTTTCTGGATTGGGTTGACAGAGGTCAAAGACTCACCTGAATGTGAACAGCACCATCCGATGGGCTTGGGTCCCAGGCTGAATAGAGAGAAAGCGAGTCGAGCTCCAGCATTCACCACTCTCTGCCTTCTGGCTGTGAGTGTGATGTGAGCAGTCGCTTGTTCCTGCCGCCGTGCTCTCCCCAGCATGATGGACTGTGAGCCCGGGGAACCCTTCCTCCCTTAAGCTGCTTTTGTCAGGTGTTTTTGTCACAGCAACAGGAAAAGTGCTACACCAGGTGTGATGGATCACACATGTAATCCCAGCAATTTAGGAGCCTGAAAGCAGAAGCTGGGAGGGGGATCACCAAGAGTTCAAGGCCAGCCTAGTCTACACAATGAAACCTTATCGGCGGAAAGTAAAACATAGGCAAATGCCGCTGTGGCTTGCCCACTTGGAGTCCTACAAGGTAGACACCAGAAGGCAAGTCACAGGAGTGAGGTCCTAGGACCCACTCTGTGGCAGACTTCAAGTCCCTTCTGCATGTGGTTCCCAGAAGTCAATGTGTTTCCAGTAGAAAGAGCTCTTCCATTCTCCATGGCAACCAGTGACCCAGGCCCTACCTTTATATGAACTACAAATGAGACCTAGCCCCTCCTCAAGGTTCTGCCATCTGTCCACATGGCCATAATGAATATATGATCACAGATGTGAACTATAGGCAGTGTTCTCTGACTTGTGCTGTGCATGACCTACACAGCTGTCCTTAGCAGACCTGATCCCTTCCCTTCCCATACCTGCTGCAGGTAGATGTCATAGGAGGGTCCATTTGAGGTATGCTGGAAGCTCTTCTTCCCTATGCAGAAAACACATCTGAGGAGCATGTGCTGGCTTGTATTTGTGTGCAGTCAATGAACACTGGGAGGATTTTTTTTAGAACGGGAACTTAAGGGGGGTTGCTTCCGGGATACCCCCACACTGAATGCTTTATGTACATGGTCAGTTATGGGTGAGGGAACAGGGCTCCAGAAGAAGCCTGAATGGGGTCACCCAGCACAGCGTGTGGAGTGTGAGACCTTCACATGTGTCCCAATGAAATGTGACAGTGGCTTTTGGGTCGAATCTAAGGGCAGATCTGGGGAGCCAGGCAGGGGCTACCAGGGCCTTAGGCAGTGTCAAGTCTGCTTATGGAAAAGTGCCAGGGCAGCCAGTGAGGCCGAATTATCCTCACCCAGGGTCGGGTCAACAGGAGGAAGAGGCAGCCAGAAAGAGTCGAGGAGAGGCTCACCCCTGCAGTCATCTGCAGCACCCCCACCCAGCTCCCCTCTGCCAGGCATTGCACCCCTGCCTTGGGTTCTCCCAAGCCCCTGGGCATTCAGGGTGATCTGTAACAACAGCTCACTGCCTCTCAGGAGATCAGGCCCCCTAGAGGAGAAGGGGGCACAAGAAGGTGCATGGAAGTTTAAGGGCTGTGTCTGCCTGCCCTGTCTGGTGTGTGTCTTGTCAGTGAAAACTCACTGCCTAAGTCTTTACCCACTCTTTTCAGGCTGGCGAATGTTAGGCCCAAGGCCTGTTGGTGGTTAAGGGTGGTGGGCACACGGTAGGGCTTGGCTCCTGAAAAACATCATGGAGAAGAGGAACTGGAAGCCATCTTCCAGGAATGGGAGGGAGGCTGTGAGGAGGAGGTCTGTCTGTACACACAGGGCTGTCACAGTGGAAAGCTGTTAGGAAGGCCTTGGAAGATCAGGATCTGGGAGAAGGCTCGGGCCTGGGGCTGTGGAGGAGGTGAGTAATGCAGCTGCCGCCTCTAATAGTGACTCTTAACTGAAAATAATCCCGTGTGTTAGAGCTGACTGCCCACCAGGGGCTGCCCTGAGAGTACAGGGTCCTTCTGTTTCCCAGCCCCACGCCCCACTCCACAGTCGTGCCTGTGGTTGTGATTTTCAGTCTATAGAGCAAGATCTGAGACTTAAGAGGTCAGGGTGACCTTGTGCTCAGCATCGCACTTCGCTTTGAACCATGCTCAGTGACACCCCTGCCCCCTCCACGCAGTCAGAAGGAGACAGCCAGTGTCCAGTCCGCACGGCTGGCCAGAGGACGTTCCTGTGGCTGGTATGAGGAAGTGTCTGGATTCAGTCAGGCTCTGCTGGCTAATGGAATACATTCCAGGAGGCCTCCATCCATGGCTTCTTCCCTGAGCCGAGGCCAAAGTGGGTGCTGTCGCTGCCTGTGTCCAGGGGATCATGCAGACATTATGTCTAAGCCTCTCAGCCACTAAAGCACACAGAGAGAATGAGGGCCTGGGTGGGGTTAAGCACCAAGGCCCCAGAGAGACCCCTTTGAGTAAGAAGGGATGTAAAGAAGCCACAGGATTTCTACTGTCTAGCCACTGAGGGAGCACTGGGGCCAAGGCAGGTGGCTTCCCATGCGAACGTTGGAGGAGAAAGGAAAAAGGTGTCCGGGAAGGGACCTAAGTCTATACTCAAGATCCCTACCGAGGGTGGGCACAAAAGTCCCAAGATCAAAGGGTCAGCGTAAGCTTGCTTTACACCCAGTGTCTTGTAAAGTGCCTGAATCCACCGCAACAAGCCCCGCCCTACCCCAGAGCTCCTCCCAACCATTACTGTGATGGCAGGCCCTGGCTGCCAGCCAGGGTGTCTCCAGTTACTGACCACACTTGAAAGGAGTTCCCTGGGGCCTTGTCACTAAACCACACTATCATGGGTATAATGGGATCCAACCACAGCAGCCCCAAGTGACTGTGGGCTGTCCTCACAGCCTGTCGATATGGGGTGCAGGGGACCGAAGGAGCTGTCACTTCCTAGAGGCCAACCCAATGACTCACCCACAGGCTCTCCTCACCCCTGTGGGATCTGCTGGAGCAGGGGGGCTTTGAGAACTGAGTAAAAGGGCCTCACACACCAGGAGGCTGGCAGGATATGTCAGGTGACAGCAAGGTTTGAGGTGAGCTTCTCAGCCACCTTCTCAGACTTCTGTGACTTGTCATCCTACCTTGAGCACTGTGCTTATAACTTATGTTACACACAGCCTATGTTACATGCCCCCCACCCGCCGCCATAGCTAATTCCCAGAACACAGGTTCTCCCTGGGGACATTATTAGCATGACACCATGATGGGTAATTATTGGGTTACTTCTGTGACCTCAACACCATCAGTCTCACTTGCCCAAAGCCACTGCTCTGTCCTCACCTGCTACCAGGTATGTCTGACCAGCAGAGCACTGGCCACATGCACCCCAAGGCAGCTTTGAATAGGGTCAACCCAAAATTTCATACTTACACAAACATTGTAAGATTGTTTTGCCATATTTTTTTCTTGTAACTTCATTGCATGAACTTTGTAATTGGTAATGTCAACATAATGTCACATGACAAAAGGCTGTCCAGGCCTGCTAGACTGGTTAGAAGGGGCTGTTCTGCCTCTCTAGCTCCAGGGTGCCCTGTCCTGACTGCTCTCTGCAGGCCAGACCCTACCTAGGTCCTGTGCTTCCTGCAGACCCCAAGCCCTAGGGGACTGACTGACACTACTCTGGGGCTCAGAACAGTCACTGCTCTTCACTCCCAAGCCGCATCCTATCCACAGCCCTCTTCTGTGTCTGGGGCTCAGCTATGCTTGTTGTGATTTCTGTCCACCGTGTCCTGTGTCCTCCTACTGGGACTCTAGAGAGGAAAGCCCTCTCCCTCCTTCTCCAGCTCTCAACCCCCAGACTTCCTGCCTTCTGACTTACTTCCGGGGGGCGGGGGCAATGGCTGAATCTGGGATGCAGACAGCCCTGTCTCCTGCCCCAGAGCAGCCACCAAAAGAGACCGACAAGGGCCAGAGTTGGTTAGCTCTCAAGTCATTAGGCAGCGTCTTTTTGTCCTGTGTCCCCTGCGCGCACCTCTAGGTGGACAGAGTTCTGTTAATGTTGGTGACAGGCAGTTTTGGCCAGAACAGCAAAGTTGGGGCTTTTTAGTCTGTTTCCTTTAAAAATGGAAATGCTATACAAAGAGGCGAGCCCGGTGGTTCTTGGTCTTCCTCGCAGTGGGGATGCTGCTGCCCTGCCGTCCTCAGCAAGGCGTCTTCCCCAGGGGGGAGCCGCTGCCCTCCTCGGATCTGCTGGGACTGAAATGGCCTGAGCCCCTCACTCCCTCACCCCTCAGCGTTGGCCTCCGCGGCCGCGGCCGGGAGAGACACGGAGCTGGCGGCTCCCCCTCCCGCCGGCCACCAGCCCAGCCTGCGGCTCCTCTGCTCTGCGCGCGGGATGACGCCCAGGCAGCCGCGCCGGTCGCACTGTGGGCTCATCAGATGACTGTGGGGGCTCCTGCTGCACACTACATTCCCTAGGACGGGGGAGAGGGAGGGAGGGGGCGCTGGCTGCAAAGCACAGGTCTCTGCATCCCCAGTGCCTGCTGCTGGCTCGTGCACAGAACAAACGGAGAGAACCTGATCTCCTCTTTAAGCCCCTTCAAGAAATAGCAAAGCAGCTGTCTTGGCTATTCCTCCGGCTGATTTCTTCTGCTTCCCTGGAAGATGCGTCTGGCCGAGACAGGCCTGGGGACCTCCTTCACCACGCTGCTGCCTCTGCCGCCGCCGCCACCACCCGGGCCACTTACTTTCTTTGCTCTGGGCGGCGGCGTCCTGGCCAGCCCCCGGGTCCCTTGAGCTGGGCCCCCCTGCTCCCCCAGCGGCCTGGGCAGCCCCTCCAGCATCCATGACTCCTTCCCCTGGCTGGCTCCCGCGCCCGCCGCCCCCCTCCACATCCCACTGTGCCCCGCTCGCCCATCCTGCTACCCCCCCACCCCCAGCTCCTCCTGCACCGAGCTGCTGCCCAGGCTCCTCCATGCTGCCTGGATCTGAGCTGGGTGATTAATTGGCTGTGATGATGAGCGTCCCCGGCGGTGGAGCAGCCACCGTGATGATGACCGGTTACAATAATGGTCGCTATCCCCGGAATTCTCTCTACAGTGACTGCATTATTGAGGACAAGACGGTGGTCCTGCAGAAGAAAGACAACGAGGGCTTTGGATTTGTGCTCCGAGGGGCAAAAGGTGAGTGTTCTGGGATCCCTTCCCATGGTGTGTGTGTGTGTGTGTGTGTGTGTGTGTGTGTGTGTGGTACACACAGGCTTGTATGAAGAACCTTCCCCAGCTTGGAAATAAGCATGAAACAAGCATTTTCCTGGGGGCACTTGGTTGCTAGACAACGATGCTCTTTAACATTCTGCCTTCCTCAGAAAACATCTAGGCTTCCTGCAGGCATGGTTTTTAATTTTCCATCTACAATACTGCTCCAAATGAGCCGCTCTCCCTCCCTCCTTCCCTCCCTCCCTCCTTCCCTCCCCCCACCTCTTTCTCCCAATCCTGGGGAGACCCTGCAGCTTGGCCTTCAGTTTAGTCCCAGTGCGCTGACTCTCAAAGAGCTCCAGGTCTCTGATACCCAGAACAGCCCAGCCCAAGTTTGAGGCACCCGGAAACTGCCCTGTGCTGGGGATGGGTTTCAGCTCTAAGGGTGCCAGGTGTCTGCCAACTCACCTCTAAGGTGACTTTGAAAAGGCAAGGAGAAAAGGTCTCCTCTACCATTGACTAAGCTGGCAGCACCACACACCCTGTGGCCTGGGAGTGGGAGGCCCTGGGACACATCTCGAAGCAGTGCCCCACGCCTGCCCCTAGTGTGGGGCTTCCCTTCCAAACTACAGCAAAATGGCATCAGCTTGCTCTAGAAGAGGCGTCTGCCTGGGGCAGGTGGAGGTCGGCCATGTGGCAGTTGTACCTGTGCAAGAGGCATCCTTCCCTGGCTAGCTTGCCCACCTGCCACAGGCTCCGGCCGCCCACGGCAATCCATCCAAAAAGAGAAGAGCAGAGTCTCCTCCACCCCCAGGGTACAGGTCCATGCCTGTGTGATGCGCCTTCCCCTCCCCCAACCTGGGCATCACACCTTCCCACCCGTCCACCCCCGGCCTCTCGGGAGGACCAAGAAAGTCCTTCAGCAGCCCCATGGGCCCCAGAAGCCCAGCCTTGCTCTGCTGAGAGGCATGTTGGTCATGTGATGGTCATAGAAAGCCAGGTCTTCCCCCCTCCCGCCCCCCGGAGAGTTCAGAGCAGATTCCAAATCAGCAGCCACCCACTGGGTCAACATTGTTCTCTGTCCCTGTTCCAAGTTGAATCCCCTGGGTTGCAAGTCTGTATAGCTGTGAAATTGGCAGGCGGTTTCAGTATGGTCTTTCCCTAGCTCTGTGTGGTTGGGGAAGGAACTTTTCCATTTTTAGAACTGAAAGTGTTTAGTCATTGATACTTTTAAAGAAAATGACAGACGTGTAGACATGGGCCGCAGACCACGTTATCCCATGGTTTCGGCAGAGGGGCCGAGGGGCATGAGGAGATGCTGGCGTGCACCTGGCCCCGGGGCTTATGTTAGCGCCGCTGTGCATGTGAGTAAGGAGCCCCTCTCTGGGACAAGCCAGCCAGGACCACTGCCTCCCAGTGGGGAATGCAGTGACCCTCTTCCTCTCAGGGTCCCATGGGCCAGTGGTATGACCAACTTGGAAAACATCCCCCAGACTCAAACACAGTATTTCTTTGTCTTCCCAGCTGATACCCCTATTGAGGAATTCACACCCACGCCGGCATTTCCAGCCCTGCAGTACCTGGAGTCCGTGGATGAAGGTGGGGTGGCATGGCAAGCCGGACTAAGGACCGGGGACTTCCTGATTGAGGTAGGGCACAGGTGTTTGTATCACACTGCTTGGGGAGAGCGCCGACTCTCACGGGAGAGAGGATTGTGGTTTTGAGCACAACCATCCGGATGGTGGATGACTTAGGCCGCAGGACTTATATTCTCTTGAATGTCCCCTACCCCCTGAGGATGCATTTCCTTGTCCCTGATGTTTGAGTGTTTTCGTCGTAGTTCTTTGGGAGGAGAAAGCATACATGGAACTTGGCCACTGGTCTTCAAGAGGAAGATGGAGACATTGTCATGATGCCGAAACCACATGGAGATCTGTGGGTGGCTTAGCTCTGACTCTATAAATAGAAGGGGAGTCCTGGCCCACTCCTGTGTCCTAAGGGCAAGTCACCTGGCCTTTGTGTGGTGTTGGCTAGCATGAAGTGTATCATGAGTGGCTAAGAGTTGTTTGGTCTATGTTCATTGCATGGTTGATGGTGTTTAAGGACCACAGAGCATGGGGCAGGGGTGGGGGTGGGGCGGGGCTGGAGTAGGTCCAGAGAGGAGACTGGGATGTCCAGAAACTATAAAAGCTGATTTTCATTCAAACACAAAAGCAGGGTAATGTTTGACCATTTGAGGAGCCTTCTGGCATGCAGGGGTTGGTGTCCGAACGTCACCTGCGGTTGTATGTTGGTGCCAGTGAGGTAGTTGCATCCTGGTACTTCAGGGCATCCTGCCTCTTTGCGGGTTTAGGTGTTACTTTGGATCTCACTATGCAAGACAACTTGTTACTCTTTGGAAGCAGTGTGAATGAACGAACATGCCCTAGGTTGGAAAGTTGACCTCTTTAATCATCCGATAGACTCCAACAGGACTGGTCAAGAGGTTTGTGTCTCCCAGTGTTAAGTCTTGCCTCAAGTTTGTCAGAAATCACACACAGGTGGAGATGATGAACAGGTGTAGCCCACCAGCCAATTGGGTGACCTCGGTGCACATCTGTTCCATAAAAGAGGACACCCTCTCCTGCCCCAGTAAGATGGCACATGAAGCCTTTGCTTCGTGTTAATGTCAGCTGCCCATGATAGTTTCCGTCTGCCCGTCATGGTGTTGTAGCTCTCTGGAGTTCGTTCACACTAGTAAGGGTGACAGGACTAGAGGGAGAAGAGAGCACAACTGTTAGGGGAAGAGGCAGGTAAAACGGAGTCACGTGTGGCTCTCATGCCATGACTGAAAAACGCTTTAAACTACTCTTGACCCCCCGGAGCCTGGTCTCAGTGAGGCACAAGCTCACTCAGGTTTCTGGGGGTCAGAGCAGTCGCAATCGCTTCCAGAATGGAGAAGCCGGAGCCGGCTGCAACTCCTTGAGTTCATGGGGTTTGTAACCTCCTGGAACTGCAGACTGGGTTGAATCATCTTCTGTAGGATGCGGTTGTGACGCAAACCCTCTTCCTGTGTATGAGAGACACTAGAGACAGAGGGGGCGTGGCCTGGGGCTGGGGCTAGGAGTGGTGTGTGGGTGGCCCTGTGATGGCAGAGAAGGGGGCTCCAGGAGGTTGAGATGAGTTTCAATAATAAATGAGGGCTGCAGATGGCTGCGCGCCCCCCTGAGGTTCACCTCGTTTGACTGTTTGCATGATAAACTAGTCAATAAAGGAGGCCTGAGCCTCTGAGGTAGAAGTGCCTTGGGGCGGCACATTTCCTGGGGATGTCCTGCATGCCACCCTACAATTTTCTGGCCTTGTATCACTTTCTTTGGCTTTTTTTTTTAAATCTATAATATACTAAGCTGCTTTGGGGGAACAGGCATTTTGTTCCAGTGGCCTCCGAGTTCCAGGATTCTAGGCTTGTCTGGCTTGGCCCCCAAGGCCTGTTAGGGCTGTGTGTTGTTCTGTGATTTTGTGCATGGCCTATGGAAGGATTTAACACATGGTCATAGCCATGGTCCCTCAAAGCTGATTGTCACATTCATACACTGATGATGGGGCTATGGGGTACAGACCCCTGGAGGTGGCACACAGGCTCCCCCTCTTCTACTTCCCAGACTGCCTGAGGTAGAACTAAGAATTCCTCTGTGTTAGGTGCTTGGATTTAAGTTCATACCTCCCCATGAGTTGTTTCCTTGGCTGCTGGGTTTTGCCATCAGGATATTAAAATCATTTATAAGCCCTTACACAGGCGGGTGCTTCCCAGGGGACAACTGCTCTGTATTTTCAGTGAACTGTTTTGCATCTTGAAGGGATTGTTTTTTAAAAGCTTTATGTGTTCCCTTATGAATCTGTGTGGGGTGAAGCTGTCCCCTACAGCACTCCACGAAGTATGGGTACCTGTGGGCAAAGCTACCTCAAGTGCCAGCGCGTGGTCCTCATCCCTGTGCCCCTTGGCAGCACTGTTCTCTGCTGCCTGAAAAAATTAATAAAAAAACCTGCAAAGTGTATCAGACTTCTTATTTGCTCTCTAAAATTTCATACTGTGGTTTGAACCTCAGGACCAAGGGGCCACTTTAGAAGTGAGGGTTGACTTTTAACATCTCAAGTGTCCACAAAGCTCCATCCCTCTTTCTTTAACTCGGTCAGATTGCCCTGACATTGTCATTGTGCCTGATGCAGGAGCCCGTAATGAAGCGTTTCCTGTTGTACACAGTTTGCTCTGATCTACCATCTAGAATTTCTTTCTCTCCTGATAGTGTTAAGGAGAGCGGTTTTTTTTTTCTGTTGTTTTGTTCTTTCCTTGGTGACTACACTTCACTCCCAAAACAATCTTAAGATTTGAGTAAAGCCCTTGTCAACCTCTTAAGTCTTTTAAGACTTACTATGTCTTTGTATGTACAAGTGCACACATGCATGTGTATGAGTACATACATGTGCGCATGTGCATGTGTATGTGCACACCACAGTGCTCACCAACCAGGGTCCAGTAATCAAATTCAGGTTCTGAGGTTTGGTGACAACCACTCTTATCAACCGAGCCTTCTTGCCAGCCCCTTTGATACACTTTCTTGAAGTCAGGAAAGGGAAGAAAAAAGCCCATGGGGGTCAGCATGAGAACTCAGCTCTGAGTGTGTGTGTGTGTGTGTGTGTGTGTGTGTGTGTATGTGTGTGTGCACCCCATGTTTGAGGGCATTTGACTACAGTCACTATGATGTCCACACACTCATCCATCACTGGTCAGAGCAGCGTGGCTACAGGTCCCCAACGTACCAAGGTTGGACGATATTCTTGCTCCTTATGGACAGTGGCCCGGGGCTGATGGAGAACCCATTCAGCTCCTCTGAGACTTGAGAGCAGCTTTCCATGCTTACACGACATAGTAAAGGCTTTGTCCATGGTTGTTAGGCTAAATTGCTTAGGGAATCGTGACAAGGGGAAACAGCTGGGCATGCTTAGTATAGGCAGTAGGTTGTTTTTGTTTCTGCTTTAAAGTATTTTCTGTCCATGACGGTAGAGTTTGTAGAGACAGAGCCCTGTGCTCCAACACTGGTTAGAATATCTCTGTTTTCTTCATTAAGAGACTTGACAACTGGCCCAGTAACGATGGCTAGGAAGGCCTTGAGAGGACACGGAGTGGCTGGGGACGTGCTCTCTCTCTCTCGGTACAGCTTGGGTGAGACGCTGGGGATTCCAATAGCCAAGAAAGCCACAGAAAGATGTGCATGGCTGGCCCAGGAGAAGGAGAGGAGAGCTGGCTGTCAGTGTGATGTCCTGTAGGCTCTTAGGCTCATCCTCTGAGACTTGGCTGGCATTGCTGTCACCAAAAATGGCTGTTAACAATGCGAGGCCTGGTCCCAGACCCTGCCTGCTAGGCCAGAACCACAGTGGGAATTTGGGCACGGTGCTTTCACAAAACTGAGGTACGAGGCCAGGGAGATGGTTTGCTGTACAAACTTGTGGGCCCGAGTTCAGATCCCCAACACCTATGTAAAACATGGGATGCAAGGGCATGCATCTATCCCAGCACTGGGGAGTCGAGACAAGAGGACGCCAGGCCTCACTGGCGGGAACTGAAATGCCTTATGCTTATTCGTAGCCCTTAAGCCAACTCACCAGAAAACACACGGTGAGCTGGCAGCATCTGGTGCGGGTGCCCCCTACGGTGGCCGTGTCCTTCCTTGCTGTCAGTAAGGTGCACTAGTCAGTCACTCCTCCCTCAGATCTGCACAGAATTTGAAAAACAACCTCTAATGTCCTTATTTTGTTATAGAAGAGGAAACTGAGGCACAGAGAACTTTGGCGACTTCCCATGAGGTCACACACTTGCTTACGTTAGACGCTCGGCTCTGCCCAGACTGCCTAACTGGATGCTCTCTACTTCCCTGGAGCCGAGACCCACACCCTTCCCCCACCCGTGCACAACGCAGGAAGTGAGACAAAGGTCATGTGCCAGGTTTTTTTTTTCTTTTCTCTGAATTAGCAACCATTTTTCAAAACCATCGTACCTGTTGCTGGTGACGACATATTTGTGCCGTTAGAACAAAACACAGAGTGCCAGGAATTCTGGGGAGGTCAGCGTGACAGCATGTTACGGGAAGCAGAGAGCAGAGTGGGGAATTTCACATCTAAGATTCCATCCTTAGGGAACCCCGACGAAAACAAGCAGCATTCACAGCACGCAAATAAAATAATAAGAGAATGGGAAGGAGAGACAGCCAACATCTGCTATGGCTCCATAAGGAAGCCTTTCACAAAGCCCTACAAGGAGTCCTCCATGCCCGTGGGGTATAATGCAGTTCTATTTAGTGAGCAAGGCATAATCAAAACTATCTGCTTAGGCCCATCTATAGGCATGGAAGAGGAAAGCCTTGCCCCACCCCCACCCCCCACCCCACCCTCACCTCTGGGGGATGGAAGAGCACCCTCCACTTCCTTCAGACCCTTCTGTTTCTCTGATTTTCTGCAGTGCTCATTTGTGTGTGTGTGTGTGTGTGTGTGTGTGTGTGTGTTCATTAATTTTACAAATAGAACATTCCTTCGAAGGTTATGGAGCACTGTGCTATGGAATGGTGTCCTGGCCTCCTGGGCCAAGGTGGCATGCATCCAGGAAAGGGTTTTCTGGTGTTCGTAATTGTCCCAGGCCTTCCCTCACCAGCCAGCCCGTGCTGGGCTGTGAAAAACTCCTGTGGTTTCTGGGATTGTTGTCTTAGCCCTGAAGTGGCCGATCTCGTTTTTTGTGTTAATTTCCCTAAATAGGTTTTTCTTTGCAATTAAAGCAGGCGGCAATATCCTTCATCCTCCAACAGCCACGCTGCAGATCGCTAATTACCTTTTCCTCATATTAAACACTTGCACCAGTGATGCCTGGAACTGTTTTTTATAATCTCGGTTTATATCGAAGCGAGGATGAGGACGCTAAGAGGGATGTCCCGGGGTTCTCCTCGGAGACTGAGTATGTTGTAAAAGCTTTCTTAGGTGAGTTCTTAAAGACGGGACTTGTCGCGCGCACAGCTGCCTAAACCATCGCTTCCAACCCAGCTGAGCCGGCGTGGCAGCTACTTACTGCTCCCTCCAAGACTGCATCCCCCAGCCTCAGACCTCAGCGAGGCTTATGGGAAAGACAGCCAAGACCAGTTCTATTGAGAACATTTTTCATAACTATATGAAGGGGCCCGCTGCCTCCTTGGTGATGTGTGGCACTGAGAATTAAGTCACCTGAGATAAACTGCGTGTTACCCCAGGCTCTCCAAGGAAGACTGGAGGTCAGAGGTTCTGGTCACAAAGCTGGCACCTGTCAGTGTCTGTTGGTGAGTGTCTTGTCTTTCTGCCTCATTAACATGCTTGACACAGAACAGAAGACTAGAGAGCATTTGTCAAACAAATAATAATAAGTTATAATGATGGTGAGAGATTTTGCGTTGGCAGTGACCCCTTCGGACATGTGCCATTGTACAGTGACAAGCACAAGTCAGGGTAGGTGTCACTCAATACAAGACCCTGTTAAAGCCTCCCGAGAGGCCCTGGCAGGCAAGCTTGGCATATACCCCTGCTCCCTGAGCACTCACCACCCTGCTCAGTCCTGCCCTGCCACGGACCCGGTTTTCACATAATCTTGGAGTTTCCATTTGCCATGCGTATGCTAACCACTAGGGACAAATCCCAGGGTTGAGGAAAGCCTTTCTGTGGCTTCCTCAGTGCCAGGTTCCCTCTGGTCTAGACAGAGGCTGCACCTCTTAATTCACCTCTCTCTCTCTCTCTCTCTCTCTCTCTCTCTCTCTCTCTCTCTCTTCTCATCTTTTGGGATATCACTAGAGACTATCACATGCCACTGGTGACCCCAATGGCCTATGTAGGAATTCTAGCCTCTGCCCCCCCCTAAATCTTTATATCTTATTCAAATAGTGCCCGTGGGCATTCAATTCAGTATGACGAGCCAGGCACCAGTGGACATTAGCAGGGCAGGGGCTGAACTCCTAGCCTGGTGTTGTGTTTGTGCTTGGGTTGTCAGCTTTGGTTCACATCAAAGGTGAGCAGTGTCTGTCTTAGCCCCCCTCTTGAGTGTGGAGTGTATCTGTGCCCACAGAGCTGTGACTTCTGGCCAAGCCATGGCGTCTCCTTGCAGAGGGTCACAGCATTAGAAATCTTTGCCATCCTAGGACCGTGGCCATGAGAGTGAGATCCCTGGACTGTTGACGTTGGCTTCTTTACTCTTAAGGCTTTAAAGTGGCTGTTTTTCTTAGGAAAGTCCATGGTCATCTGGGAAGCCAGATTCTTCATCTCCAAACATCCCTGGACCGGGAAAACTGATAGTCTCATTTTCCAAATTGACCAAGAACAGGTGGTTTTTGGCTCAAAAGTAGCAAAGAGATTCTGCTGGAAAGGTGGATGCGGGCTGCTTCACCGTAGCAGCCCCGAAGGCTTGGTTCTTTCATTGTGGGGTTCTAATTTGAAGCATCAGTGATTTCAATTTCAGGCTAAAAAAAGATCCCGAATCACTTCAGGGGACCGTGGCTGCTGTGCTCAGACTCTGTGGGATTGGCAGATGGCAGTGCAGTGGGCTGGAGAGAGGGGGACCCATGGTCAAGGGCACAGCTTGCTCAGCCAACCCAGGTCTGAATCCAGGCTCTGTCTCCTCTTAGCTGTGTGAACTTGGGCACATCACTCACGTCAAGTCTCTCAGTTTCTTAGCTGTAAATAAAGACACATGTGGAACTTACAACACAGATCCTAACATCATGGACGATCAGCAAAGGTTGGGGAAAAAATGACATTCGAAAACCCAGTTCATTGATTCATTTCTGCAGCTGATAAATGGGTATCCAGGAAGCACTTGGCTGGAGGAAAAATCAAGAATTAGCCACAGCTACTTGGGAGCTCACAGTTTGGAGGGGAAACAAAAATAAAAATATGTACCAAGGGAAAAGATAAAGTATCATCACCAGGCTTTAGTGGATAAGAAAGGTCTCCACAGTTGGTGTGGAGGAGGGAGAGCTTGAGGGTCAGTAACATCCGGGGGCAATGCGGGCGGTAGACAGATGTAATGGTGTTGACAGTGGCTGAGGATGCTGCATTAAGGCCTTGGATGGTAGTTTGAGTATTTGCAGCTGTGTGTGGCTGGTCAGTGTCCAGGAGAAGTAGAAGGAGGTGCACTGATGGTAACAAACCAATCCTTTCAAAGCCGAAGCACTGTCGGTGGGGACCGAGAAACCACTCTGTGGGCTTTCTTCTGTCCGTGGTGCTGAAATGGGTTCTCTAGTCTAGAAATTCCCAACTCTCCTTCCCCATATCTTCCATCATATCCCCTCCCTGCCATGTGTCCTTGGCCTGTCCAGGCATGGAAGCTCATTACTTTGAAACAAGGCTCTTCTGCTTGGTGGAGAATTCTCTTCCACGAGGGTGCATAGAGGATCTGGTGTGGCAGAGCATCTGTGGTACCCTGTGCTCTGTCCCCCGCCTTTGCCTGGTTGCTAAGGTCTCAGCTCACGTGCCAAACTCCCAAACAGGCCTTTCCAGGACCATCTGGCTGCCCCTGACTCTCATGCTCATGCTGCATGATTCTGTCACTGTCAGAATCATCTCCGGTGTCGGGTGCTTGACTTACCATCCATTTCCCTTGGACAGTGTCTCTCCCTATGGGTCATACACACTGTCAACACAGCACCTGTCACATAGCAGAGGTCTTAAAGTGTGAATCTGGTGGTGACCAGCCCTGGGACTCTTGCAGATAATAAAACTGAGTCTCAGAAAATTGCCTTCCTGGGACCTCATGGGAGGTTTGACTCTTGGCAGCCTGCAAAGCTTGTCTCTCTTTTCGTGTGTCTGGTCAAATCCTGGCTAAGTCCTAAGTCATGTGGTTGTTTTATCTTATTCCCATCCATCTTTACCTAATGTATTTCTACCCTGCACAGACCGTAAAGATGAGGTCCTAAGGAGGTAGATGAATATCTTCAGGTTGATGTTTGGGGTGTAGGATCCTCTGATGAGCCCATTGGTTAACCCTGGAAGGAGAACACAGGGACCTTTTTGCCTTCCACCCGTCCTGTCAAGCTTCCGATTTCTCAGAGTGCCTGGCAGGAATCTTGTTAGCATTGATTTGTTTCTGTCTGTTGTGCCCTTTTGTGCTAGGGAGTTTTATGATCCAAGTGGTTAGGCTGGTAAATGAACTGAAGGAAGGGTGTGGGCCAAATGCCCTATAGGACTCGTAATTGATAGGGCTCGTCAGCCCTGGAAGTTAGTACGTGCGCACATCAGCACTTGCAGAGGTGAGAGGAGAAGGAAGAGGAAATGGAGATGTGGAAGCCACCGTGTGAGACTGTGGGAGTCAGAGAATGGCCTCTGCAATTTAGTGCCACAGGATCAACCACTCATTAGCAAATACACTGCTTTCTCCCAACTAGACTGCCCTGGGTGGGGCAAGATGAGAGAGAGTGGGGGCAAAGGAGCCTCCATGATCAAGGCACCCAGGCCTAGTGTTTTATATAAAAAGTTATTACTTTTATGGGTGGTGGTTATTGTTTTGGCTATGGAAAGGGTAGAAACTGCCTAGCCAGACCAGGTACATCCCCCAAGGGAGAGTTCCCCATGTGACCTGCCATGGGGTGTGGTCTCTCCCATAAGCCATCAGCATCACAAGGGCAGAAGCTGACTCATTCTGACAGCTCTGTGATGAGTCCTAGGCACTGGGGATGGGATCAAAGCCAAAGAGAAAGGTAATTACAGGTAGCCAGACCTAAGCTGACCAACTAGGACTAAATCCTGACTAAACAGAACTAACTAGGCCTGGGCATGGCAGTGCTGGGCAAACCAGTGCCTGCTGGACGCCTGGCTTCCAATGCAGTAACTTGGCTTTTGAGTTTTCCTAGACATACATCCCTCTCCAGCACCATTCTGGATAGTTCTGATACAGTCCTCACCAGAATGCAATCCCCAATTCTCAAAGATACTAGAGCGTAGTAGGGTTAGCATAGGGAATAGCAGCCTCAGGTCACAGAGCTTCAGAGGAGGATTTGAACTGACCTGGTCCCCTTCTCAGGCTGTAACCATTGCACGCTCCAGTCTCTCTTCCCTTGTGGTTTAGCAACTGAGACATCAGTCCTGGGTACCATTGCGATTTCCTATCTCTTGGGGGACTGTTACCAGTTTCTCACATGGTCCTACCACCTGTGCTGCGTCCAGAGCTCCAGAGAGAAATGTCCTGTCCTAGGAGCTAGCCCTTGCCTTAGCTTACAGGGCCCAAAGGTTTTAGCCTCAGAAGGGGTAGCTCCTCATTCTACCCTTCACCTACCTTGACTTGGTCGCTTGACTCTTTGCTGGTCCAATGATGCAACTCTGCCTCTGGTTTTTTCCCGTGTTCCTTTTCTCCCGCTGGGACACTCCCCTCTTTTTCTTACTATTGTCCCCCTAAATTTCTCCTGGCCTCCTTACCTATTGCATGAACTCCCGCAGCCTCCTGCCTCTGCTAGGGATATGTCTCCTCTCTGTATTTTCGCGTGTTGCTTTTGCATGCCATATAGACTTAATGGTGAGTATCTCTCACCAGAACCTGAGCCCATCAGAAGCTGATGGCTTCAGTCACAGAATGTCAGTCACACAGGTGCCACAGCAGACAGCCATGATCAGGATATCGGGAGACTTTAGATCCTTTCCTGACAAAGAGATAGTTGTTTCTTCTCAGACTCACACACCCCGAGAGCACCAGGAACCTCGGGGATTAACAAACAGCAGTCCAGCCCTGTCTGGCAGTGTCTGTCTGTCTCTCTCTCTCCTCCACACCCATCACCACCTTGGAGTTTTCAGAGGATGTGTGTGCTGATCTTAAAAGTATTCAAGATTTTGTTAAAATTCCACCCCCACTCTGACTGGCAATCGTCTTTCATTAACTCTTCTTCATCCTGGTTTGAGTAAGTCGTCACACACACACACACACACACACACACACACACACACACGGGAGGAAGCCAGTGAGACAGACAGGTGAAGGTGAAGGGACTGCCAGGTGGGGAGGCGGTGCAGCACTGTGAGGGTCACAGGGTGACTTTATGGCTTTATCTGTCTGGTAGCAATGCATGTTATCAGACATCCTCATTTGAGTATATCTTTTTTTTTTAAGGATTTTCTTTTTTTTTATTGGATATATTCTATATTTACAATTCATTTCATTTGAGTATATCTTTTTTTTAAGGATTTTCTTTTTTTTGTTTTGTTTTTTTTTTGTTTTGTTTTTTTATTGGATATATTCTATATTTACAATTCATTTCATTTGAGTATATCTTTTTTCTTTTCATTGTGCTAAAATATACACCCCAGAGCTGGAGAGTGCTCGCTGCTCTTGCAGAGGACCCGGGCTCAGTGGCCAGCACCCATATCTAATGGCTCACAACTGCCTCTAACACTGGCTTCAGAGGATCTCATGCTTCAGGCACCTGTACTCACACATGCACAAAGCTTCACACACATGTATACATAGTTTTTTTAATTGAAAAAAAACACTTGCTGTGAACATTATCTTATGCATTTAAAAAGTATATAATACAATGGCTTTTAATCTCTCCGTTTTATCTATTTATTTGTGTTTGTGCATGGAGGGGGCTTCTGTACCCCATCATACATGTGGAAATCAGAAGGCAACTTTTGGGAGTTGCTTCTCTCTTCCCACCATATGGGTTTCTGGATTTGAAAACAGATCATTAGTCTCAGTAGCAAGTCCCTGTAGCCAGTGGCCATCTTCCCAGCCCTCGATGGCGCTCTCATTCAGTACGCTGCGCTGGCATCCCAGCCGTAGCTCTGAACATTCTTATCGACCCAAAGGTGAATCCTGTTGCTGTTGGTCACCACCCCTCATCTTCATGTGAGACCTCAAAATGGCTACTTCCTGCTTCCTGTTTCTGGAGGCTGGGGGTTGCCTCCTCTAGACATTTCATACATAGGACAAGGCAGGATGCAGCCTTCGGGGATGCTTCCTGTTATCAACTTGATAGAATCCACAATGACCTGGGAGAGGGTTCTCTGGGCAAGACTGTGGAAGGTTATCTTGATTTTGTTAATTGATGTGGGAAGACCCGCCTTGACCATGGGAGGAACCATTCCCTGGGTGGGGGATCCTGGAATATATGAGACAGAGAAAACAAACTGAACACTAGCAAGGAGGAATTCCTTGATTTCCATTTCTTGAGTGTTTGTGGGATGTAGACCAGTTCCCTTGGGCTCTTAGGAAATGCCCACCACTACCCTGCACCTGTGGCTTCCCGGCTATGACGGCTTTACATAAACCTGCAACTGTGAATCAAAATAAACCCTTTCTCCTTGGGCTGATTCTAGGGGGGCTATTTTATCACAGCAACACAAGAAACTAAGACCCATCCCAGCACCACTGTTTATTGGTTCCATCCATGTCATACCATGGATTGCCACTTTGTACCTTTTATAGGTAAATGGACTTCATGGTGTGGCCTGATCACATCAAGGTGCCTATTCATCATTCACAGGAATTTTGGTTCGTGTCTACTTCGGTCTTTTATACATAAAGCTGCCACTGTGGTTTGTAACTTTTGAGCCCGGGGAGATGGCTCAGTGGATGAGGGCACATGCTGAGGATCTGAGTTTGGATCCCAACACTTATCTAATAATCCAGGTGTGGCCTGTAACCTCAGCACTGGAGGAGACAGAGAGGGCGGAATCTTTCAGGCTCGTTGGTCACCAGCCTAAGTTCAGTGACAGACCCTCTCTCAGGGGAATAAAGTAAAAACGAATAAATAAATGATAGAACAGGACATCCAGTGCCCACCTCCAGCTTTTGCCCGCCCATGCGAGCCTATAAACGTGTATACACACACACACACACACACACACACACACACACACACACACACACACAGAGAGAGAGAGAGAGAGAGAGAGAGAGAGAGAGAGAGAGAGAGAGAGAGAGAAATTCCAGGATCATGTTTTCCCTGTTAGAAACACTATTCTGGAATCCATACCGTTATGTTTGCTGTTTGTGGTATAAAATATGGATGACACTTGTCACCTAGCTAGTGATGCTGTTAGGGGAGGCTGTGGAGCCCTTAAAAGGTGGAAACTCAGTTGTCGAAGCAGGACTCCAGAGAAAGAGCCTTGAGAGTTCTTTCCTGGTCTCTCTTGCTGTTCCTTCTCTGTATCCTGGTCAAGTGAGAGGATAGGCAGTTTCTGTGCTCTCTGATACCCACAGAGCCACCAAGCTGTCCCCATCACGATGGACAGGAATCGTCTCGAGCCCTGAGCCCAACACCTCACCTCCCTAAAGTTGCCCGCATCAGGTATTTGCCCCAGTGATGAGAAGTGATGTGTGCTGATGGTCTTACGAGACAGGCCTCTGGGAAGTCATTGGGTTAAACGAGGGTGGTCCATGACAGTCTTTGTGGCTTTATATGAAGAGGAACAAAGATCTGAGCTGGCACACTCGTCCTACCTCACCACACCATGACCCAGCACAGGCCTTCAACCACATGCAGAGCAGATGCTGACTCCCTGTACCTGGAAACCCCGGGCTCCAGAACCATGAGTCACATAAACAGCCATCCATCCACTATGGATTATGTGGGCCCAGGCATTTTGTTACAACATCTAAAAATGTAGCAAAGATGGCTTCTGGGAACATCTGTATTCAAGCTTTTGTCCGAGCTCTAGTTTTCAGTCCGTTCACACAGGTGAGTGGAGTTGCTGAATCACATGGCCCGCCTGTGCTCATCTGCAGAGCAGTGCTCGCTGTCCACTTAGGAAATACCTACCCCGGCCCCTCACTGTGCAGAAGCAATGGGAACTGGAGGAAAAAACAAAGCCTGACCCACAGAGGCCAAGCTCAACACGCCACACCTCTCTTGCAGTACACCACGGACTGCAGGGAAATCATCAGCTGCAAGAACACAGCGTTAGGTGAGAGGCCTGTGTCTCCCGAGCACCCTCTGTGCGGCAAGCAGCTTTCTTGGAATCTCTCCTTCACAAACTCAAATGCTCAAGTTATTTAAAATATTTCTGTCTTCTCCTTTTTCAATATGAAGAGACCGAGATCCAGAGGACATTCACTTTCCCACAGGGGCACAGCCAGAGTGCGCAGAGCTCAGGCATCCCTGGAGGGTAGTATCTCCGAGCCTCACCTGTAATGGGACTGGAAAAACAGTTCAGAACAAGGGGAGGTGCTGACTCAGCAGGTTGAGTATCCTCGCAAAGAGAAGACCAGCTCTGGCCCTGAGAACAGGCAGGATGTGGGGCCACAGGGGCTTCCTGTATCCTTCCACTCTGGGTCTGGCTGAGTGCACAACCGTGTCTGAGGGCTGGGTGTTTCTCTCGGCCCATGAGGCTTGCTGTCTGCTGTCGAGTACAGCGATCCTTGAAGACCTGGCTCATTCAGCGAGTTAAGCGCTTCAGGATTGGCCAACATCTTTCTTGGCCCTAATGATAAAGGGGCACATGCCTGAGATCCAAAGGAGGTCGTGACTCCCCATGTGGCACCTGTGGAACATGTAGGGCAGTGCTCATTGAGAATGAGCTGCAAGTGACGCATCCATCCACACATCTATCTACCTCCCAGTCCCCCTCCACCCTCCCATCCACTCACCCTCCCACCCATCCACTCATCTGTTCATCCAGCTATCTATCCATCCATCCGCCCATCCTCCCATCCCCCACCCTCCCATCTACCCACCCTCCCACCCATCCACTCATTCACGCATCTATCCATCCAACCCGTTTTGATCCAACCAACCACCCTCTCACTCATCTATCCATTCACCCATCTATTCATCCATCCTCACATACAGGCATACATACATCATACATACATGCATACATATGTACATACATGCTCCTATCTAACCATTCATCTACCCACCTTTTCATCTAGCCCCCATTCATCGCTCTATCCATAAAGTAATCATCCCATCCACTTAACCACCCATCAGAATTTTTATACACACACACACACACACACACACACACATATATATATATACACATATATATATGTATGTATGTATATATATATCCATCCCTCCCATCATTCATTTGTGCATCCACTCACCTGCTATCCAAGGGTCCATTCAGTATTTCAGTTGGGGCTGTAATGTATTGGTTCCCACCAACCCTTCTTTTTCACATAATAATGGAAAGGGAGCCTGAGCCGATATGGTTTATTTGTGGTGCAGATACTGGATGATAAGGAAAGAGAAACAGGTTAGATGGGGATTTGGCAGAAATGATAAAGTAATGGCAGTAAAAAAGCCGAAGACAGATCTTTTATGTACCAGTTGTGAGTCAAGCCTCTAAGAGGTGGTGCCACCTGCTCCTGCTCAGATTCCTATCAGCAGCTGTGAAATACTACTAGAGATGGGAAACCCGAGACCCTCTCCTTGATGTGTGGACCTTAATTCTCTGGAACTGCTACTCAGCAGAGACTGGAGCCACAGTGTGCATCTGTATCTGGATCATCTGAGAGTTTGGGTTACTGGCTGGTGAAGTAGGTGTGGGTGAGACCTCTAGCCCATGACTCTGCACCCTCCATACTCAGGGCTCAAGGAATTCCAAAGTAAAGCAATCGTAAAAGAAGTAACTGTGGAGTAGAGGGACACCAGTGACATAGTCATATGGGGAAGGCCCAGAGTTCTACGCATTGAGAGATGAGCTGTAGCCACAGGGAGCACCATTGTTGATGGCGGACAGCCTGCTTGTGCACCTGGGCTGGGACAGACTTGGGGGAAGGGCTGGCAGTGCCTTTGACCAGCTGGCCATGTAGAGTCAGGCACGTCAGACAGCCAGATGGACCTTCCCCATCCTGACCGGAAAAGAAAATCATTCCAGCCCGAGGCACATGATGATGGGCCACTGACAGAAATGAGCAGAGAGCATAAAGGCTCCAAGACATTAAAAAGAGAGAGCATTTCTAGGCCTTTTGGGCACCACTCT